>CM060177.1:69785637-70100637 GCA_030549775.1 Tamarix chinensis | reverse complement strand
TATGCGATACTCGATTGAGGGGGAGGTTGAAGATGAGGGTATAAGGGAAACAAATGAAAAAGGGAAGGGAGAAAAGGGGAAAAGAAGGGGACGTTTATAGGTGGGGCTAGGAGTACATGAGGATAATAAGAGAAAAGGGGGATTAGGCTATGCAAGGAAGGACAAGAGAGGAAGGTGGAAGAAGGAGGTTAGGCCTCACTGGGCATGGCCCAGGGCAGCTAGGAAGGAAAAAAAAAGAAAGAAAAAAAGAAGAAAATGGAAGATAGAAAAAGAAAAGGAAGGAAAAAAAGATAAAAAGGTAAATGGAAAAATATAAGAAATATGAGGTAGTTGGGGGTGTTTGGGATTTTTTTTGAAATTCTAGGAATAATAAAATTAGTAAAAATAAATAATTATTTTTTATTAATTTAAAAATTATTGTTATAATTTACTTAAAATTTATTTTAGTTTAGTAAATTATTCTCGCCTCCACTAATTTGATTCATACATTATTTTCTTTCTTCTTGGCTTTAGTCATTTATATTATAATATTATTATTTTATTAAAAATGACATGTTTAATTAAATCTCACCCATTAATCCTTATTTTATTTTTAATTCATAAATTAGGATTTTGAGGTATTACACTCATATATACCATTTTGATTGTTTAGGAGAAAAAAGAGTTTGCTATTTTATAATACCTACATTTTCAAAACCAAAAACTCCTATAAAATATAAGTGAAAGCTAAAAATGATGTGGGAATTATCACCACATTTAATTTAGGTATATGTAATTGTCTCATATTTCTAAATTTAAATTATATTACAAAAGACACTAAACTTATACATTAATTTGAGCAAATAAGAAAATATCAATGTTTGAAACAATTAATAGGAGTTTAACTAATAGATCTAACAAAACAATAATGTTCATGATTATTGAAACTAGGAAAATGGTATAATAAAATAAATATAATAAATGAAACTCTAAAACTTACCAACACTCTCATTATTCCCCACCATATATGCCATCGACACTTGGATCAGGAGGTTCATACTCAATCTAAACTAGGTCGTCTACTCATCGTGTATATTATGTATTACCACAACCTTTTTAAAACATGTAGCAAGTTAGTTATGAGAAATAATAAGTAACATGTAAGTACAAAGTAGTATAATATTTACCTACATATACGTATACACATATACATTACATGAGGAAAATATGCAAACCAACCATTTTTTACAATGAGTGAAAATGTACCAACAATCCCATTTTGTTAATCCTTCATCTTGAGTGATAGTGCAACACACAATACCATTGTCAATATTGTAAGTATGAGAAATCAACTTACTAAGACAATCACCTTGTAAGTTGTATGTGCTTTGAGAATAACAACCTAACAGAGGGCTAAAGCCATATAATTGTAAGAAAACCAAATCAAATACCATACGAGGAGCCAATGGTAACATTAGAGTCTTCCCATTGAATAAAGTCTAACATGGATTACTAAAAATCATAATCCTTAAGTGTGCACACCCCTACTGAGATCATAACCCTAGATAAAATAGATATGGAATTAATCGAAGAAGAATATATACAATAACAAGAGTTATTACAATTCCTCAAATTTAATCTAATCCTACTTTTGGGTAATTAATATTTTAACTTATCCCTAATATTAGATGATTTATATTTTAATCTTACTCTAATTCCTTAATCCTAAATAATACATAATTCTAATTCTAATCCTAGCCCTAAACTCCTTTTCCTTTTCCCCTTTTCTTCTCCATTCTTTTTCCTCTTTCTTCTTCTTCTTCTTCTTCTTCTTCTTCTTCTTCTTCTTCTTCTTCTTCTTCTTCTTCTTCTTCTTCTTCTTCTTCTTCTTCTTCTTCTTCTTCTTCTTCTTCTTCTTCTTCTTCTTCTTCTTCTTCTTCAACTTAGTCGTATTCTTCCCTTCTTCCTCTACAATATTTCTTCTTGTCCCAACCAAATCCCTTTTTCCAAGCTTATAGCCTAAACCTGCCTATGCCTAACTCATCATCATTACCATCATCTCCCTCAACTCATAAGATGTAGTTGAAAATTTTGCCCAAACATTTCCCCGTGATCATGCTATGCCCATAACCTCCTACCTCATTTTTTTCGTTCCACGCCATTTTGCACCAACCTCACATATATATACCCTCCATTTCATCTCCTTACCTCTTTTATTACTTCACCTAAATTATTTCATGATTCCCCCTCTCATTTCCTTTCATCTCCATGCATTATTCCATCACCTTCTTCCATTTCATCCCAAGAATCTTTGTGTAACATATACACCCTCATGTAACTAAGCTATTATTGCATTAAAACTCCATATAGCTCCACTCTAAAAGTGTAAAAAGGCCACATAATTCATCCATTGGCTACATCAACTTCTCACACAAACTCACCCTCATTACAACATCACCTCACCAACATACCCTATTTGTGTCCATGACCCTTGCATAATTATCACACACCCACACAAAACCTACCTAAGCTATGTCACACACCAATGCAATACCCTCCTTAGCTACATTAGAATCTCATGAAGCACCCCTGTAACTACATCAAAATCTGATGTAGCAACCCCCATAGATGTTTCACACTTTGATGTTGTACACTACCATACTACACCAAATTATGATGTAGCCAATAAAAGCTTTTATATACTTCTCTCATGACTTGGTTTATGTTGGTTTTACTCCTTTTATACCCTCATTTGCCTTAAATTTTCCTTGGTTGTATTCCTAAGTTCTAATTATGTATAATTCTTAATTCTTAGGTGATTTTTTGTGGTTTTAGAGAAGGTTTCTTAGGGTTATACTTGCTTAGATACTGGATATATTTTTAGTAAGGATACTTGTTGTAACTATGGTTTTGTGTGCCATATGTATATTTTTATGGAATATCATATTTGGTATTTTTATACTTATAATGTCATTATGATAAATATGTTATATGGTATGTTTTGTTACATAATGAAAAATTGAGAAAATATGAAAGCATGCGATCATGCATATTGTTGGCTAAGTTTGGTTTGGTAAATCAAGTAAGTTAGTATGAATTAGTATCTAAATTAGGTTATGATGTTTGTATTATATTTATATATGTAGTTAATAACTTTCATGAGGTTATATGTTGGCGGTTGAAAACCAATCATGTGGTGACTTCTAGAGTTTTTATAAAAAGATGGGTGTTTTAGCATCCTTAAGGGTATTTTAGTCAATATGAGTTAAACATGGAATATTTGCTATTTTAATATGTTAAATAGTTTAAAATATTCTAAGTAATCATGTGGAATACTTGGGGTAATTATAAGTGACAGTATAATAAAAGTTCAAAAAAAACTTAAATTAGGAATAGTAACCCTAAAGGTGGGGCCATTATTGCATATGTAAAATGTTAGAGTTATACCTCAATTTTTAGATACGATGCTAATAATGTTATTTTATAAATTTTTACTACTTTTTGTGGTTATATAAGTCTTATGAGAAAATTTATGTCTAACTTATTAAATTAGGTTTTTGTAGGGAATTATAAATAGTAACCCTAGAGGTAGGACTGTTATTGTATGTGTAAGATGTTGGAGTTAAAACTTAATTTTTGTATATATTGTCAATAATAATAATATCTTAGGAAGGTATGCTAAAATTTGGTGGATAAATGATTATTACGAAAGAAGTTGTGCTTATAATGTGAATTTATGTTTTCTTAGAGGAAATGTGGTCTTTTCCTCAGGAAATGTTCCAATCTTCTAGAGGTAGTGTTTTATGTTTTTTGAATATTTATGTTAAGTTTTGATTATGTGCCTTGAAAGAAGTTACTTATAATGTGAATTTAGGTTTTCTTAGAGGAAATGTGATCTTTTCTCTTAGGTAATGTTCCAATCTTCAAGAGGTTGTGTTTTATTTGTTTTGAATATTTGCGTTAAGTTTGGAGTATATGCCTTGAATATATACATATATGTGGTTTTATGATGAAATTGAGATAAACAACAATGAATAAGACATTATTCACTTACATTAAAGGATCCTGTGAGTTGCAACTAAGGTGTTGAGTTTGTTTCAACAACTTAATAATAGTGCTCAAGGGCCTTTTGCCTTGGCATATGCTTATGACTGTTCCGCCAGTTTAAGAATAGTGTCTAGAAGTGGTTATTCTAGGAGGTATTGAGTTTGCTTCACCATCTAAATAATAGTGGTCAGGTAAAATTTTCCCTAGGAGGTAATTTAATCCATTCCATTAGATTAAGAATAGTGGAATGTCCTAAACTCAATGTAAATAAGAAAAAGGATGGTGATATTATTTAATGATGGGAATCTAGATTCAGTTATTCTCTTACATCATATCATGTTCAAGCTTTTCTTCTATTTAGTTTTTTATGTGATCTTATGTATTTTATACCCTTTATATGACTATATTATTACCTTACTTAATAAGTGGCACATTGATTATCCTTCTCATGGGTATTACTCATTCCTAAGAGCAGAGGGTATAATAGTGTAACACTCTAAAATTTAAAACAAAAAAAATTCATTTTATTGGAAGCATAAAATAGAGTAATTGGATGTAACTGCCATGCTTTACCTAATTCTGTAATATCATACCATCCTTACATTGAATATAAGGTAAAATAGTTAAACATTCAAACATAATAAAATAGAGAAAGAGATAGGTTTCATAAACTTAAACAAATGTTTTGGAGAAGTACTTTGAGTACAATAGGCAAATTATATAAGGGATACATTAGAAAATAAGAGTCCCAAGAGGTATCTGGATTCAATGTGTCAAACAAATAACCTAAATTATGAACCATGTCCTGAAGATAGATTCAATACTCTTCCCCAATAAGCACATCAAAAGCAACATATTCCTCCAATGGGTCCTCGTATGCTTGCATATACTTAATTGGGTCATCTCCTTATGTGAATGAGTAATACCTAGAAAAAGGATGATCGGTATGCTACATATTAATTAAAGGAACATCACAATCAAAGAAATGTCATATAAGGTCTTAAGGTCACAATAAGAGATAAACTTACATATAGAATAACATAAATGTACCAACTCATTTATTGATTTTTGGGCCTTACAATAATAATGGTATGATCAATATCTATAATCTTATTTATGTTGCATTTGGGAACCCAAACTATTCTCAACCGATGAAATAGTACCATCTATATACAACCCTAAGGGCATAAAGCTCTTAGCCACTATTCTCAACCAGTAGAGCGTTATCATTAATATACAACCATAGGGTATAAATCTCCCAATCACTATTATCATATGGTGGAATGGATAGGTATAACCCGTTCTAACTCACTTGAAATTTTACTTTAAGTGATTAATATCTTATCAATGATTATGATCATTCAATGGTTTATTTTATTTGAGTTCAGGGACCCCACTTTTCTCAATTGGTGGAACAATATCAATAAATATAACCATAGGGCATAAAGCTCCTAGCCACTATTATCAACCGATGTAATGATATCATAAATATAGAACCCATGGAATAAATCTCATGGTCACTATTATTAACTAGTGGAATGGTACCATAAGTATATAACCCTAGAACATAAAGCTCCTTGCCACTATTCTTGTCCAGTGGAATAGATAGGTACAATTAGTCCTAACTCACATGATATTTCACTATAAATAATTAATATATTATTTATGGTTTTTTAAGGTCATCATGTAATCACATACATAGATATGCAAGGCATATGTCCCAATATCCTCCCAAAGACAAGCCATATTCCCCTAAGAAATCCTAATTTCACAAGTTTAGCATGACTTCTCCCCTGGTACTCATTTCATCACCAACTTCAATACCTACACTTAAAATATTATTACTAATAACATAACCAACAATGAAGTTCTAACTCTAATATCTTACACATACGATAATAACCTACATTTAGGGTTACTATTTATATTTCTTATAAAACTCTAATTTCACATTTTGACCATAACTTTTTCCATATAACCCATATACCTATCCAATTTAATATACATTCCAAAAATATTATTATTGATATAATATATACATAAATCAAGGTTTAAATCCCATGTCTTACATATGCAATAATAGCCCACCATTAGGCTTACTATTCACATTTCCCATAAATCCTAATTTTACAAAATAGTCATAACTTTTTCCATGAAACTCATATGACCACCAAATTTAATATGATGCCTTAAAATTCCAATAATAACAATATATCTAGAATTTAAGGTCAAATTCTAACATTTCATATATGATAATGATTCTGTCCCTAAGGTTACTATTCCCACTTAACACTAACTTTCTCATTTATTTGACTTAGATCATTCATATTCACTCAGAACTTTCCACATAATGTACTTAAACTATTTTGAAGCAATGATCACATTAAATTATCCCACATTCCATTTTTAACCCATATTAATTAAAATGCCCCTAAGATGACTAAATAACCCATTTCCACAAAAATCTTATGACACCCAATATGAATGATTTTTCAACCTCCATTATGTTCTATCATTATAAAAATACATAGCCACAAATATATATAGATACTACACACCGTGTTTCATCTCAACCAACAACATACACAATTCGTACTTTTAAAACTTTATTACCTTTTCTTTCAACATAAAACACCACATGTCATATAGTACCAATACCATGATAATATTTTCCAAAAAACAATTCCAAGCATGATAACATAAACAAATATATGCCTTTTTCTCATAAAATTCATAACTATGACATGTATTCTTACCAAAGTGGCTGCATTCTCTAAGCACATGAGATCTACAATATCTCCTCCTATACCATATAGGTATCACCTAGAAGTCCAAACACACAAAATTATACTTAGAAAAGTTTAATCTAAGGGGAAATAAGGTAAAGGATAGGGCAAAAAATTTTAGGTAACCAAAAAGTGAAGGCTTAGACAGGGTGGTGTAGGGTAGTGTGGCGGTAGTTAAGGGTGTTGATGATGGTTGGTAGCAAGGGTGGTGGTGGTGGAGATGGTGTGTAATATCCCAAAATTTTGCTTAGCTAAATCTTGCATTATTAACACTCAAATTTGATTCTAATCTTGAGAAAATCTCATTTTAGCCTTAACCCACTTTCTTAATCCTAAAACATTAACCAAATCCAAATATTTGACACAAATAAACCACATTTTGCTAAAATTTCCACTAATCCTAACTATTTTCGGCTAATCCAACATTTACTAAACTAATCCCCAATCTTTTTCTATCTTTTTCCTCTTTCTTTCTCCTTTTACTTTCTTTCTTCTCTATCTCCCATTGTAAGGTTTGATTGTTGCAACTTGTCTTCCCTTCTCTACTTGCACCATCTCCCATCACCATCCATCATCCATCACCAAAATTCTTCTTCTTCCTCTTCTTTTTCTCCACTTATCCCCACCCGATTTGCACCATCATCACCTCCCCCTACCATTTCTTCTTCTTTCTTATCCTTACGTAATACATATACACAACCATCACCATCCTTACCGTACCCTTTGCCATTTTTCACTACTACACCCAACCATCATCTTCACTGCCACCCTCGTGACTTGCACCACCACTCTACACCCTTACACACACATATTCCCGTCTATTTTTTTTTTCTCTCATTGGTACTACATGCACACAAGTACACACAGACACACACACCCACCATAATCTCCCTTCTTCCTCTTTATTTGGCCTCCACTCTACCATATTTTCATCCAAAATCCTACCCCGAGCACCCCCACTTCTTTCTCCTTTCTTCCTTTTTCTTTTCCTTCTCTTATTTACTCTATTTTTAACTATGCACCACCATTTACACCACCAACACCACTACACGCCACCACACACCACCCTTCGACTGGAAAACGACCACCAAGGTTACCCCAACCTTTCCTAGCATCGTCATCTACCATCACCATCAACCGTTGCCTCTTTTCCCTTCTTATTTCTGTTTCTCATAACTCTTTTAAGAAATGTATGGCCTCAAACACATCCATAAAACACTAAAATTTTCTATCACACACCCGTGCAACTCAGCATAGCCTGCTCGTGCACCCTTATATGCCTACACATGGCCCTAACACATGCCAGTGTGTACCTGTTCAATTTGTGAGCTATTTTCCAATGATCGAGCACTACTATACCACTTTACATCACCTACCCGTGCACAATGCTACCTCTCAGCCTGGGTGTGCACTGCCTGTAGCATAATCGTGTAACCACCCCATTTCGGTCATGTACCCCTATTTTCACTCCCAAACCTTGCCAAAAATACCACCAAATTTTTACCATAGCTCCACCACAATTCCACTACACATCCACACAACTCAAGCTTCCGGTTTATTACATTTATTTCCATTTTTACTTTCTTTACCTTAATTTTTCCTTCAGTTATACTATGTTTTTAATACTAGAAAGAATAGTGGCTTAAAAGCATTTTTCCCCAAGAAGGTGTTTTAGTCCATTCCACCGGATTAAGAGTAGAGGGCCTTCTAATCATTATAAAATGAAAAATATAATAGTATAATCTATGGAAAAGATACTAATGATTTAAAGTGGAAGAATACATGTGTTAGGACCAAGGTGTTATATATATATATATATATATATATCCTATTCCACTAGGGAGAATAGTAGATCGGGAGCATTTTGCCTCAAGAAGTTGATGTTTTTAGATCTTTTCTATCAGATGATAATATTGGCTTAGGTATGTTATTCCTGAGAAGGTGCTTTAGACCATTCCACCGATTTAAGAATAATTGGGGTCTTGCACTCAATGTATATAAAAGAATAAAGATGGATTATATCTAATAAAGATATCTAGATCATTATTTATCTTATGGGATGTTTTATTTATCTGCTTGTATACCTATTATCTATTGTGAAAGCATATGCTAATTATATCCCTATTTTCATAGTATCATTCCCTTTGTCAATACACAGCATACTTATCACCCGTTTATAAGTACTGCTCATTTCCAAGAGTAAGAGACCATGATCTTACATTTAGGTCTCAAAAGATTCCTTGGATGATTAGATTGCTTATGATTCCTTATTTGGGGATGAGTGACCTTATCTGTACTGCGTGTTTGGGTGAATAATAATGTTATCTGGTAGTAATATACATCCGAATACCTTTTTGGACTCTTGATCCATGGTATTCCTTCTTTTACATTTTGTATAGTACTTAGGGTTAAACTCCAAACTCATTATTGTATTATAAATGTTTTTTCATATCTAATTTCCTTATGTTACTTTAAATTCTTTAGCCTTGTGATTGATGTAAGGATGATTGAATAAATCAAATTTATGTCAATTACGGTGTTAACCCTTAATATTTTACTTATATACTACCACTGTAAAAAGAATTTTTTAGTAGGAAAAATTAAGGTGTTACAATTTGGTATCAGAGCTTTTGGTTTTGATTACCAAGTTTTTATTTTCAAATATTAGTTTTCAATTATTCCTCATCTTATTTTAATGGTTTATTTTAGATTTTAGAAAAAAATATTTTCCTTTCAAAAACCCATATTAACTTGTGAGGAATTGAGGAGGGGTAGCCTAGGTGGGCTTAAAATGTGATTATGTACATTATGTGTTAGTAATCTAGGAAAGCTTAGTTCTAACACGTCTGCTATCTTGCAGCTAGTTAGTCTTCATGACACTCAATGTATGCATTGGTTATTTGGAAGAAACCTTCAAGGCATTCATTGAGTTTGTCCAACGTTTACCTCGGCTACTGCCACCACCTCCGCATCACCCATAAGAGGGTATAAGAGAAGACTAGCTTTAGAGGGTTATAGGAAATCACCCAATGATCTATGCTGGAGATGAGGACCCAATCATCCTGAAGGGATGGATTTGGGATTTGGATAGGATGTTTGAGGTAGTTGATTGCCCGCCTACTCAGAAGGCGAGTATTATTGCCTTTCCTTATGAGGAGTTGTTGACACCTAGTGGGTAGGTCATCCTGTATAGGATGGCCTACAAATGTCTTGGTAGGAATTTAAGGTGGTGATTTGTGCCAAGTTTTTCCTAATAGTCTTAAGAGGGATAAGTTGAAGGAGCTTATATAGTTGAGTTAGGAGAGCATGACGGTGAGGCAATACAATGCCCGGTTTATGGAATCGTTGATGTTTGCATTAGGGATTGCGGCTAGTAAGTTGATTGTAGTGTACTAGTTTGAGTAGGGAATCCACTTTAGCATTTGAAGGATGATGGGTTCAATGGTTTTTAGGACCTAGCCACATTGTATGAGAGGATATGTATTACGGCTATAACACCCCACTTTTTACTGCTAAAATTTTTAGTTTTACAGTGGAAGTAAACAAGTAAAATATTAAGGATTACCATTATAATTAACATAAATCTGGTTTATTCAACCATCCTTATATTAATCACAAGGCTAAACATTCATAATAACATAAAGAAATTAGAAATGAAAGAAACATTTATAATACAATAATGAGTTTGGAGTTTGTCTCCAAGTTATAATACAAAATACTAACAAAGGCATTACCATGAATCAAGAGTCCAAAAAGGTATTAAGTTAAATATATCTACTGGATAAAAATTACTCTTCACTCAACCCCTAATACATATGAAGTCACTCATCCCCACATAAGGCATCATAGGCAGCATAATTATCTAGCTGATCTTCTGAGATCTCCACATAAGAATCAAGGTCTTCTACTCATCGGAATGAGAAACATGCATAAAGTAGGTGATCAATATGCTACATATTGAGTAACAAAAATAATACTATCAAAATAGAGATACAATTAGCAAATGCTTTCACATTGGATAATAAGTGTATAACCAAATAAATGAAACATCTCATAAAACAACAAATGATCTAGAGCTATTATTTAAGTATAATCTATTTTCATTCTTTTTATATACGATGAGTGTAGGAACCCCACTATTCTTAAATTGATGGAACGACCTATAAAACCTTCTTAGGGATAACATACCTAAGCCACTATTATCATTTGATGGAATAGATCTGAAAAAATAACCTTATCTCTCTCTCTCACACATATATATATAAACAACACCTTGGTCCTGACTCGCGTACTCTTCCACTTTAAATCATTAATATATTTTTCATAATTTATTCTATTACATTTTTATTTCATGATGAGTAGGGGCCCCACAATTCTTAATCTGGTGGAACAGACTAAAGCACCTTCTTGGAGCAAAAATCTCATTAGTCACTATTGTTTTTGGTGGAATGGAGGTTAAAAATATCACCTTCTCAAGGCAAAATGCTCCCAAGCCACTTTTCTCATGGTGGAGTGAGAATATATATATATATATATATATATATATATATATATGTAGATCACCTTGGACTTACTCATGTGCTCTATCACTTTAAGTAATTAGTATCTTATTTAAGATTAATTATCAGGCATCGAACACATTAAGGCAGATAGATACATAACTCAAGTAAGTTCTCACATCTTTTCAAACCCTAATTACACACCCCTTTTGCATTCATTCCCTCATAATGAATTTTGCACCACAAATTATATTATTTCATCCTTGAATCTCATCATTATTATAATACCCATAATGCATAGTCTAGTTCCTATACACATTCATTAATAATCTTATCCCAATGTATTACTCACAGATATATCTAAAAACTCTAACTCCACAGATTAGTCATAACACCTCCCATGAAATTCACATAATTACCAATTTTAATAGATAGTCACATAAGTCCAATCATTAGCAATATATTTAGAATCCGATTAACCTCTAGATTTTACATATGGAATAATGATATCAACATTATAAAATAATATGCCCTAATTAACCATTAATCCATTGAAGGACTCCAAAACAGATAATAATACTTCCTAGCATTTCTCAAGATATTATTATCATATTTTAATCCACTTAACACATAAAATACTACAATTTCCATATTATCCCAAAGTGTTTAGAATACCCTTAAGAACATATAATAACCTTCATTTTATAATGTCTCGTACATTCCACGCACATTATTTTCCAAATCCACCCATTATCATCATACAACATAAAAATACTTATGTCCACTTACCAAAGCTTATTTAGCCCATGTTTTATACCATAAGATATACTTTTCACATTTATGTCATTAAAATAACAGTATCACATCCATACCTCTTACCCATTATCACTTTCTTCCAATATAATATTCAGTTTATCACAACATATCATATATCAAATCATAAAGCATCGATATTATGAAAACACACACATAAATATACAAAAAAATAACACAAAACCCTAAAAATTGAATAGTAACCTTACAAACTAGAACGCTAGGTTCTAAGTATGTAAATCTTAGACTTTCTCCTCCCAAGCTACTATAATACCACCTACAAAAATTAACAAAAACTATGATTAGGCTTGAAGAGCTTAAATGAAGGAGAAATTAAGGTAAAGAGGGTAAAAGTAAAAATAATCATAGTTAAATGGAAGCTTGAATTATGCATACATGTAGTAGAATGTGTGGTGGACCTATGGTAAAAATTTAGTGGTGCTTATACAAGGTTTGGGGGTAAAACTAGGGGTGCACAGCCTAAAAATGAGAGCTACACGGTTGTATTACAGGCCGTGCACACCTAGACCGAGAGGAAAGATCACGCATGGCCAGTTGGTGTAAAGTGGCACATCCATAATTTATCATTGGGCAAATAGGTCATAAGTTGAACAAATGCACACGATTATGTGTTTGGGCTATGCACAGATGTGAGGGTGCATAGGTTGGTTGTGTTTGGCTGTACAAGTGTGAAATAGGAAATTTTAGTGTTGTACAACCGTGCTTGAGTCCTTGGGAAAGCAGTGCCTTCCTTAAAAATGCAACAAGAGAAAGAAAGAAGAAGGAATAAGAGGCGGTGGTCGACGGTGCTAGAAAAGGTTGGGTGGCATTAGGTCATCGACCCACTAGCATTGTGGGGTGCAAGGTGGTGCATAGTGATGGTGGTGGTGGATAGGGTGGCATGATCATGCAAAATAGGGAACAATTGCATAGGAAGAAGAAAAAAAGAAGGGATGAAGAAGAAGAAAGGAAAAAGAAGCTTATGTGGTGGTTTTAGACACAAAATGGTAGAACGAAGGCAAAACAAAGAGGGAGAAAGTAGAGTGTGTAGTGTGTGTGTGTGTGTGTGTGTGTGTGTATAGGCATGTGTGCATGTGTGGAGTGAATTGGGGAAGAAAAAAGTAACAAAGGGGGGAGGCATGCGATGAGCATAAGGGATGGCATGGTGGTGTAGGGGAAAAGATGGTTGAGTGTTAGGACAATGATAGGTGATTGGGATGGTTGTGTTTATAGTTGTGTAAGGATAAGAGGAGGAAGAATAATAAGAAGAAGAAGAGTGGAAGGGTTTAAGGTGGCACAGATCGATAAATATATTAGAGGAAGAAGGAGATGAAGAAGAAAAGGTGATGGATGATGGATGGATGCAGAAGAGTAATAGGTGATGGTGTAAGTGGGGTAGGGTGCAAGTTGTAGCAAATTCAAACATTTTTGCTTAGCTTGATAGGATAAAGGAGAAGAAAGAAAAGAAAATGAGAAATAAAAGGGAAAAAGAGAAAATATTTAGGGGTTAGTTTAGGTGGTTTTTGATTAGCCAAAAATAAAAAAGATTCGTGGAATTTTTAGTTGGCTTTGTTTTTGGTTTATGAAATATAATTTATTCGTGTCAAGGTTTTAGATTCAGTTAAAGTTGTAGGATTAAAAATTGGGTTAAGGCTAAAATAAGATTTCTCTAGACTAGAATTAAATTAGGGTGCTAATAATATGGGATTAGGCTAACCAAAATTTTAGGGTATTATAGTCACTACTTTGGTTTAGGAGCATACTCCTATTTTGGATATGAGGAAGCTAGAGTCTTAAGGTATTGGAGGCAAGATATATTATCTAGGAGGAGGACCTTTAGGGTTTCAATAGTGAGGTCGAGACCAACCTCAGGGAGGTCAATACTAGCACCAGGGTCAATCATAAGGTTAGGGTAGATCTTGGGGTCAGTTGAGGTGCTTTGCGTGCTATTTCTATGATTAAGATCACCTAAGGTAGAGTTATCGGGGCACTCCTATTTCGTGTAGGACGTGCGGTCAGCTTGTCCACTAGTGTTTTGAGTATCAATGTCAACAAGGTCAGTATCAGCAACAAGCACCATTGATTCTATAGTAGTAGGCCTTTTAATGGCAGACCTAACATCAACTTTAGTAGTAGATTTAGTAGAGAGCACCTACTCCACTTAGTGGATAGTCTAGACTGAGTCAGGGGAGGCTACAAAGGCCTCTCCCTTTCCCTCATAATAGTGGAGGTTAATCTTATAGTTCTGGAGGGCATTATGGAGGATACTAGAGAGCGCACTCAGGTAGATGCCTGAATGTCATCAATTAGGTAGAGGCTGACAAGCAATTTGATGCGGTTACTGGTACGTTCTCAATCCTATTGCTATCATTTTATGTGTTGTTTAGTTCAAGAGCATCTCTGTCATTTATTATTAAAGCTATATTACCCTCATTTTCTTCTATATCCATATCTATGATGTTGCATCTTGGGGATAGAATGGACTACACTAGGCTCTACTTGGATGTGGCCTTAGATATAGCTGGGGTAGAATTCCTATTAGATTTAGTTGAGATAAACCTTTAGGATTTTGACATTATCCTTGGGATAGATATGTTAAGGAGGTACAAGATAGTGACAGATTGTTCGGTGAGTTGTGTTGTGGGAACCTTAGGGTGATAGGGTCTCTTACTAGAGATGCAAGCTTGGGCTTACTACGAAGGTCATATCTACCCATACGTTGTATTCTTTGGTGAAGAAGAGTTACCTTATGTTTTTGTGCAGGGTTTAGGAGCTAAACAAGGATGTATCAGCTTTGGAGGGAATTCTAGTTGTTGGGGAACTTCCATACGTGTTTCCTAAGGAGACTCCAGGTATACCATCGGTGCTAGAGATGTATTTCAGCATTGTGTTGGTACCAGGGGCTGAACCTATTTCTAAGGTGCCCTACCATATAGTACTAGTAGAGTTGAGGGATTTGAAAACTCAATTGGAGGACTTCTTAGCTCATGAGCATATCTAGCCGAGCGTGTCTCTATGGGGAGAACTAGTGTTGTTTGTAAAGAAGAAGGACATGAGCCTTCACCTATGTATAGATTACCAATGGTTGAATTAGTTAATGGTGAAGAACCGCTATCCACTTTTGAGGATCAACTACTTATTTGATTAGCTTTGGGGTGCATTGAGCTTCTCAAAGCTTGACTTGAGGTTGGGTTATAATTAGTTGCGCATCACCAAGGCAGACATCACGAAGACGACCTTTAGAACATAATATGGGCACTACAATTTTACGGTGATGCCTTTTGGGGTTACTAATGCACTCGTTGTTTATATGGAATTGATGAAGAGGATTTTTCAACTATTCCTTAATCAGTTTGTTATGGTTTTTATTGATGACATTTTGGTTTACTGTTGGAGTAGAGAGGAGCATGAGTAGCATCTATGGATAATTTTATCACTCTTAAGAGAGAAGAAGTTGTATGCCAAACTTTTTAAGTGTGAGCTCTAGTTTTAAGAGGTTGCAATTTTGGGGAACGTGGTGTTATTAGGAGGAGTCACGGTGGACCCAGCATATATTCTAGTAGTGACTGAGTGGAAGGCACCCACTAGCATCCCCGAGGTATGTAGTTTCCTGGGTTTGGCCGGGTACTATATAATCTTTGTTCATGATTTCTTGAAGGTAACTCATCCTTTGATGAACCTTTTGAAGAAAATGACCAAATTCTAGTGGTATGATGCTTGTGAGAGAGCATTTAGGAGTTGAAATAATGGTTGAATACAACACTGATTTTGAATTTGCCTTCAAGTACTGATGGATTTGAGGTCTTCAGTGACACATTAAAGCACGAACTGGGGTGTGTTTTGATGTAGGACAGTAAGATAGGGGCTTACACTTCTTATTAGTTGAAGCAGCATGAGTAAAATAATCTAATGTATGATCTAGAGTTGGAAGCAGTCTCTTTTGCATTGAAGATTTGAAGGCATTATCTATATGGGACTAAATGTAGATTCTACACCAACTATAAGAGCCTCAAGTATATATTCACTTAGGAGTTTAATATTAGGTAGAGGAGATAGCTATAGTGAGTGAAAGACTATGATATCGAGTTGACCTACAATAAGAGTAAGGCTAACATCACTATGGATGCCTTAAGTAGGAAGACATCACATTATTTGGGTTCTGTTGTAGTGTCTATTTGCTTGTTAGAGGATTTTGGTGAGATGGGGATAAAGATGTTCCAATAGGGTGATTCAGAGATTTGAATGTGTGCTTTGACAATTTTGCTAATGGTTTTTTATGAGATTCGAGTAAGGTAGCCTAGAGATGTTAAGTTTGAGAGGATTCAGCAGAAAATTCTTGACAATAGAGTAAAGGGTTTCTAGATTCATGAGTATGCTGTATTTGTGCCAATGAAGTCAACTTGGAGTATGGATTAGTTGGCTGATATATATTTAGGTTTTTGGTGAGTAGGCCTGGTACCCCTATTAACATATTCTTTGATCAAGATTTGAGATTTCTTTTGTAATCATACTTCTAGGGGAAGTTACATGAGGCTACAGGTATGAGATTGAGGATGAGCACCACCTTTCATCTAGCTACGGAGGGATAGACTGAGAGGATGAGTGAGACTCTAGAGGATATGCTTTATGCTTGTATTTTAGATTTCCAAGGTTGTTGGGAAGTTTCTCTTCATTTGGTTGAGTTCTTATATAACAATAGTTATCATGCTAGTATAGGGATGACACCCTTTGAGGCATTGTATAGATGTAAATGTTGAACATCTTTGTGTTAGAGAAACATCAGTGAGACTGTTGTACTTGGACAGAAGTTGATTGAGGAGATGACTCAGTAGGATTGGTTGATTCTGGATATGATGAGAGCAGATCAGAGTTGTTAGAAGAGGTACACATATTAGAGACATCGTAGTGATGGTTTTGAGCTGGGGGATAGAATTCTGTTGAGGGTTTCACCCACTAAGGGAGTATAGAGAATTAGTCAGAAGGGTAAGTTGAGCCTAAGGTATATTGGTTCATATAATATTCTTGGTAGAGGTAGAGAGGTTGTATACCACTTAGCGCTTCCACCCGAGTTGGCTCGAGTTCACAACATGTTCCATATCTCTCAACTGAGGAAGTATATCATAGATCCATCTCACGTGATCCGACTAGATGAGATCGAGCTCGATGATTCGTTTTTCTATGAGGAAAGGCCTTTGAGGATTCTTGACACCAAGATTCAATGGACCCAAAAGAGCTAAGATCTATTAGTGAAGACTCTTTTGATCTATCATGGAGCAACGGAAGCAACTTGGAAAATTGAGAAGGATATGAGTGAGACACATCTTGAGGTTTTTAGCTTAGGTGTGTTAGGGTTTGAGCTTTTCTCTCTTTTAAGTAGGTAGTCTCTGTAAGTGTAGTAGTAAGTCCGATAGGTTTTTACCACCAAAATTGCTTCTTTACATACTTTTTTTCTTCTTCCTTAACCTAAACTCATTAACTCTAGGGATGAAGTCTCTTTTAAGGGGGTAGTGATGCAATATCTTGAAAATGTACTTAGCCTAATCCCGCATTTTTAATGACCTATTTTGAATCTAATCCCTAGAAAATCTTATTTATGTGTAACTTAATTTGCTAATCCCAAAGCTTTAACCGAATCTGTATCTTTAGCCTAGATAAACTACATTTTGTAAAATCATATCAAACTTGCTAAAATTTCCACTAATCCTACCTATTTTTGGCCAATAAAAAATTTCCTAAACCAATCCCCAATCATTTTATTGCCTTTTCCTTTTTTCATTCTCCTTTTCTTTTCTTTCTTCTCCATCTCCCATCATAATGTTTGATTTTTGCAAATTGCCTTCCCTTCTTTACTTGAACCATCTCCCCTCACCTTTTATGCACCCATCCATCATCCATCACCAACCTTCATCATCATCATCATCATCATCATCATCATCATTATCACCACCACCACCACCACCACCACCACCACCACCAACGTTCTTCCTCTTCTTCTTCTTCTCCTCCTCCTCCTCCTCTTCTCCCTGGCCTATCTACACCACCATCACCTTCCCCTGCCATTTTTTTCTCCTTCCTTATCCTTACACAATGCATACACACAATCATCACCACCCCTACTACAACCTCTATCATTTTTCACCACTATACACAACCATCGTCTCCACTGCCACCCTCATGACTTGCACCACCACCCTACACCCTTACATACACATCTCCCTCTCTATTTCGTTTCTCTTGCATTCGCACCACATGCACACATGTATGCACACACACACACACATTCTCTCTCTCTCTCTCTCTCTCCCTTATTCCTCTTTATTTAGCCTCCACTCTACCATTTTTGTGTTCAAAATCCTACCTCAAGCTTCCTCTCTTCTTTCTCCTTTATTCCTTCTTCTTTTCCTTCTCTTCTCTGCCCTGCTATTACTTTTGCACCACCATTTCCACCACAAACATTGTCATGTACCACCATATGCCATCCATCAATTGGTGGACCAATCACCAAGGTTACCCCAGCCTTCCCCAACACCATTAGCTGCCATTACCACCGACCACTACCTCTTTTTCTTTCTTCTTTCTCTCGCCTATCACATTTTTAAGAAATTTATGGTATGTGCATGCCCTCAAGTGCAACCATGCAACACTAAAATTTCCTATCACATGCTCGTGCAACTTAGCACACCCAGCCCGTGGACCCTTGCATGCTTACACACGGCCTAGATGTACGCTCGTGCACACTTGTTTGACTTGTGACCTATTTGAGACTAATTGAGCTTGATCGTGCCACTTTACATTGCCTACCTATGCATGATCCCATCTCTCAGCTCGGGTGTGCATTACCTATAGCACAACCATGCAACCACCCATCTCAATCATGTACCCCTATTTTGACCCCTAAACCTTATCCAACCCCCACCACCACCAAATATTTACCATAGCTCTACCGCACATTTCACTACACATCCACACAACTCAATATTCCATTTTACTATATTTATTTCCATTTTTACTTTCTTTACCTTGATTTCTCCTTTGGTTATACTCTCTAAGCCTAGTTGTGGTTTTTGTTATTTTTACAGGTGGGTTTTGAGTTATTTACTTGTATGGTTATATGTGTTTTCCATGATGTCATTGCCATATGATTTATTATATGTCATTCATGATATTTTGTGATGATATGGATATTATGTTTAAAAAAAAGGAAGAATGGGTAAGAGGTATCATTATGATTTTGTCGTGATAACAACATAATTATGGGAATATACCTTATGTCATGTAATATAAACCAACGAGCTTTGATAAGGGGACATAATTATTTTTATGAGGTATGATGATTATTGATGGATTTGGAAAATAATACGTATGGATGGTACAAGAATTTATAAAATAAAGGTTATTTTTTATCCTTAAGGGTATTTTGGCCATGATGGGATAATAAGAAATTTTTGGTATTCTATGTGATAGGTTTGAAAGTATTATTGTTTTTTTGGGGTCCTTCAATGAAATAATGGTTAATTAGGGCATAATAAGTTATAAGGATAATGTTATCATTTCATGGGTAAAATCTAGAGGTTATTTGGATTCTAAATATGTTGCTAATGATTGGCTTGATGAGGTTGTTTGTTAGACTTAGTAATCATATGAATCTTATAGGAGGAATTATGACTACTTATGAAATTAGGCTTTTTAGTAATTCTATGAATAGAACCTTGTATAAGATTATTAACATATGTGTATGATATGGGTGTTAAACCATGCGTTATGGTATGATAATAATGATGAGATTCAGGGATGAGATAATATAATTTTTGGTGGAATAATGAATATGGGAGAATGAATTCTAAGGTATATGTAATTAGGGTTTGAAAAGACTTAAGGACTTGACCAGTGTTTTGTGTCCATCTGCTTTAATATGTTTGATGCTTGAGATTTAATCTTGAATAAGATACTAATCACTTAAAGTAAAAGAGCATGTGAGTAGGGTCAATGTGATATATATATATCCCATTCCACTAGGGAGAATAGTGGCTCGAGAGCATTTTTCCCGGAGAAGGTGGTGTTTTTAATCTCCATTCCAATAAAAATAATAGTGGCTCAGAAGCATTTGGCCCTAAGAAGGTGTTTTAGTATGTTCCAATAGATTAAGAATAGTGGGGCCTTTTTCATTATGAAATGAAAATATAACAATATAACCTATGGAAAAGACACTTATGATTTAATGGGGAAGAATACATAAGTTAGGTATAAGGTGTTGTTTATATATATGTGTGTATGTGTGTCTTATGCCACCTAAGAGAATAGTGGCTTGGGAGCATTCTGTTCTTAGAAGGTGATATTTTCAAATCCTTTCCATAGGATGATAATAGTGGCTTAGGTGTGTTATTCCTGAGATGGTGCTTTATATTGTTTCACTGGTTTGAAAGTAGTGAGGTTTCTACACTCATCTTATATAAAATACTAAAAATAGATTATATATAATAAATAGATCTGGATCATTATTTGTCTTATAGGAGGTTTCATTTATCTTCTTGTATATCTATCATCTGTTGTGAAAGTATGTGCCAATTATAATCCCGTTTTGATAGTGTTGTTCCCTTGCTCAGTATATAGGATACTGACCACCAGTTTATGGGTATTGCTCATTCCAATGAGTAGGAGACCCTGATTATTATATGCAGATCTCAATAGATTCATTAGATGATTATGCTGCTTATGATGCCTTATGTGGGGATGAGTGATCTTATCTGTATAGGGTGTTTGTGTGAAGAGTAATGTTATTAGGTAGTAGTATTTATCTGGATACCTTTTTAGAATCTTGATCCATGGTATCCCTTCTTTTGTATTTTGTATTATACTAGGGGTTAAATTCCAACTTCATTATTGTATTATAAATGTTTCCTTCGTATCTAATTTCCTCATGTTACTTTAAATTCTCTAGTCTTATGATTGATGTAAGGATGGTTGAGTAAACCAAACTTATGTCAATTATAATGGTAACCCACAATATTTTACTTATATACTTTTGCTATAAAATAATATTTTTTTAGTAGTAAAAATTAGGGTGTTACATGGTGCTAGTTAACAACAACTAGGCACGGGTGGTGGCCTATAGGTTGTAGCTAAGGATGGGAAATGGTGTGGCCAGTAGCTTGGCATGATGAGAAAGGAAAGGAAGGTAGTGAAGGTGGGGGATGGGGGTTGTGGTTGATGGTAAGGTAAGGGTGGGAGGATTAGGGAAGGAGAAGGAGAAGGAACTTAGTTGGAGGTGATTGATGACAGTAAGGTGGTGATGTTGGTAGTGGTGGGTGATGGGGAGGAGAAGGGAAAATAAAGTAGGGTTGGGTTTTTCTTCAATGGTAAAGGAATGAAAGGGAATGGAAGAAGGAAGGGTATGCATACATAATGGGCATGGCTGGGAGGTGAAGCGAAGGGGAAAAAGTAAAAGGGAAGGTTGGGCTTAGATGTGTGAGAGGGTAGGTGAGGAGAAGGAAAATGGTAAGGGTGCAGGTGAGTTGGGTGTCCAGTAGGGGTTATAGGGCGTATGTGTAGGGTTTCGGGCAGGTATTGTATAGGGGGTTGGTGCATGCGGTAGGCATGCATGGTTGGAAGGGAAGAAAGAAAGAAGGACAAGGACATGGTGAGCGTAAGGCTCTTTTTAGCCAAAAGAGGAACAGGGGAAGGGAAAGGCATAAGAAGAAGATTGACATGGGAAGAAGATTAAAGAGAAAAGAAATAAATAATAAGACTAGAAGAGGAGTGGGCTAGGTTGGTAGGATGGGAAGAACAAAAAAGAAAGGGGGGAAATGGGTTGGGCCTAGGGAAAAGAAGGAAGAAATAAAAAAAGGGTAGAAAAAGGGAAAATGAGGGAGATAAAGGAAAAAGAAACAAGGAAGAAGTAATTTCTTTTTAGGTTTAAGATTAGGAAAATTAGGTTTATACTTTTGGAAAATAAATCTATTATTTTATTTATCACTTAGCTGGGGTTGGGGTTAGACTAAAAATAAATAAATATAAAGACTCAAAAATTAGAACTTTAGATTAGGTTAAAATGTTAATTATTCAAAATTAAAATTTAATAAAATTTTAGGATATTAAAAATATGCCATACTTTTAAATAATAATGATGATGCTGATGAATATAATAACAATAATGATAACAAGAACAACAATAGCAGCAGTAGCAACAACAACAATAGCAACATCATCATCAACAACAACAACAACAATAATATGGTGGCATAGGAGTTTATATGCATGGTTATTAAATAGAAAGTTAAGACTAAATTTTTAATAATATAAAAAATTATTGTTCTTATGAATGTATATTAAATAAATAATAGGTTTTTAGTAGAGTTATAATAATAAATGTATCTAAAAGTTAATCACCTACTCAATATATATTTTGTTAGGTCATTAATCAAATTAATTTATATCTATACTATTTTTATGATAAACTAAATAGTTCTAGGATTTTTTTTCCTAATTGAATTTACACCTCAGTAACCCTAAGAATTCCCTAGCCTATACATAACAAGGTAATCTCAAATAGCATCATTAGTCACATGTTAATAAATGAAGGGAGAAAAAACTTCTATGCATCCAATCACTTATGAAGAAGGGTACATATTCTAATTGGTGACACTGCACACTTCAGGTGAATCCTTATGCCTATTGTTTAATAGTAATTCTTATTCTACTAGTGAAATAGACTTCATCTTACATATAGGCAAGTGAATTTCAAGTCTATGTCATTGGTTGCAAACCTCAAGTTATCTAACTTAAAGATTGTCAAAATTTGCAACTCATATTAATATAAAGTCAATAATATATTATTGAATTTTCCTAATCATTCTATTTTTCCTAATTGCTACTAGCTTGTGCCTAGTCGTAGTTACCCCACTAGGTCACCACCTTAATAAAAACTAAGCTTATCACAAATATCTACTTTTCTTTGATAAATTATATCGTACTAGAGACCTTCATGTATGCATGGTTTTGTTTGATATGACTACTTAGAAATGGATTATTTAATCTAAAAAAATTACATGCATATAATAGTATAGAGTCATAGGTGTTTATTATATACAAATATTAGTTGATAAACTAAAAGGTTAGAAAATTATGCCTAGAATGTGTATATTTTTTTCCCACTTTACATAAGATTAATAATATACTCATTAATTATGGGATTAACCAACTAGTGAGCTCTTACAGTTTGGGTCGCATTTCAAGTAAGCCACTTACCCTCTTAGGTACCCATATTATACATTAAAAAAATTAAGTTTAGGGAATAGTTTATAAAATTGATTGGTATTTGAAATACCCCAAAACCCTAATTTAGAAAATTATGGCAAATTAAGGATTTATTAGAAAAACTAATTAAATAAATTATTTTATTAAAATAAGAGGAAGTAGTTAAGGCAAAAACAAGAGGAAATTAATAAATAATTTAATTGGGTTAAATTAGGTTTTTTGATAATTAAAATAGAATTTAGGACAAATCTTTCAAAATCTTGAATTAACCTAAAAAGGGGATTTATTATTATTTTATTAAAATATTAGTATTTTTAAATATCCCAAAATATCAAAATGTTCTGAATACCCCAACCCACTTATTTTTCCTTTTTTCTTTTTCTTTGTTCTTTTTTTTTCCTTCCTCTCCTCTCTCCGTTTCTTTCTTCCTTTCCTCGATCTAGGCTAGGCCACCCTTGCTGCCTAGACTTCTCCCTTTCTCTTGTGTGGCCCAGGCCAGCCGCCCTCTCCTTTTCTCCTTCGCCAGTTGACTGGATTGGTCTGAATTTCTTTCTTTTTCTTTCTTTTCCCCTTGGACAGACTAGCTGCCCACCCTTCTTCTTCCTTTCTTCTCCCCTAACCATCCCTCTTCCCGACGCTTTGACTTCTCCACTTCCTAGTGCAGGCACGAGGCTGGCATGCTACCCCTACCCTCTTCCCCATCATTCCCTCTCTCTTCTCCACCCAATCATGCCCTCTCTCTCTCTCCTCACATGTGCCTCTCTCCCCCTTCCTTAGCTGACATGTCCTGTAATTTTATAGGCCTACATCGGCTGTGTGCAGTTGGCTAGTGACTTGCACGTGTGCCATCCACCTTCTCTCTTCCTCTCTATTGTTTTCCCCTATATATGGCCTACAAATATCCTTCAACCCTTTTTCTCAACCCAAAAATTTTCTCCCTTTTGTGCGCCATAGCTTGTTCAGCCGCCCATTGTGCCGCCTCTGTCCAGTACTATTGCCCCAAACACCACCCAAATTACTCCCAGCACCACCCTACACTAAGCTACACGCCTCACCACCCTCAATCCTTCCTGCAAGAGCTACTTTGGCTGTGCAAATTTGGCCATTCAACTAACCTCAATTCACCCAATGCTGACCTTCGCGCCGTTGTCTACTGCCACTCCTACCACAACCACCACTTCCTGTACCCTCCAAAATTACCAGCAGAACTTCCCCTACCTTCCTTTTCCCTTACCTCTCTCTCCACCACTTTGGGTCACCACACCTCCCCCGCCTGCGCCGCCCCCTTTGGTTACTCCACCACCACCACCATTCTAGGCCTCTCAACCTAGGCATCATCCTCCAATTCAAATCCCCCTCTCCTATCCTAAACCACCTACTTTCCACCCTTCTTCCTTTTTTTCCCACCGGTGTCGCGGTCACTCCTAACCCTAGATGATACCCCAACCGTTAAAACCCTAGTTATGATATCATTATCTCTTATATTTGTATTTATGTTATTATCCTCGTTATTATTATTATTATTATTATTATTATTATTATTATTATTATTATTATTATTATTATTATTATTATTATTAGTTCTAACCTTACTATATTATTACCATCATTATTTTTGTAAATATTCGAACCCTAACCTTACCATTATTTTGATTACTATTATTATTAGTATTATTATTACTATTATTATGTTATTATTTATATTACTAAACCTATTATTAACCTTAACCTTAATATCATTAGGGTTTCTATTCTTATGATTATTATAACCTCTTTTAAGTATTATTTTTAAGAGTAGAACTATTACTATTGCTATTATTATTATTATTATTATTATTATTATTACTATTTTTGCTACAACTATTATTATTAATATTAAAGCTATTACTTTTAATAATATAAATATGGTTATGGATACCTTGACATGAACCTATTTTGACTAGTAATAATCTAGTAGGCTAACTTGAGAATGAAAACCTATTTTTACTTGTAAAGTTTATTTTAATAGTTATAACCCTAATATTAGATTAAAGTAGGAAATAATAGTAATTTTGGTAGGAGGGTAATTAATCATTATTTTCCCCCCTTATAGATTAAGGGTCAACACCCTAATGAGGAATAAGAGCATCCTCCAAGACCGGTGTTGTGTTAGGTAAGGATGTAGCTATGGCCCTTTATATGTGTGTTATGTGCCTTGTATACCATGTACCATTTTTTTGTGTATCTTTTGATTATTATTATAACTATTCTATGTGTAGCATAGTTTGGAGTTGAGGTATGCTTATGTAGCTTCTTATGGCATGTGCATAATATGTATATGTTTTACTTATAATATTATGTGATGCAGCCCTTTACGACATGCATGCTAGGATATTTAATATAATAATATGGGGTGAAAGGATGAAAAAGGAAACAAAAAAAGTGAGTTAACCAAGTAGGAGTGAGTTGACCAAGGGATATGGGATTAATCTAATTATCTCATGATCCATGAGGGGTAAATAAACGGGGATTATGAATAAAATAAAAGAGTGGGTGAACTTTGCGTAGGAGTTTCTAGGGTTTGCATGGAGATACTAGGGCATGCATGAAAACTTTGAGGGTTTGCATGGGGTAGATGGAGTCTGCATGGGGATGATCTTTACGTGTGACAAGTTGTCTTGGGGATTGGACACTTTGGGAGAAACTAGTACATGGGTTGGTATAAGAGTTCACAAGAGACCTAGCTATGGTTTGGGTGGAAAACCCTAATTTGAGGTGGTTGTGAAAGTAAAAATAATTAATGGTGAGTGGAGTATAGGATGAGGGTGGAAGAATGTCATATCTAGGGTGAGTATGGGTATGATGGGAAAATAAGGATGGAAGGTGAGAATGGAGGGTGACATGTGGAAAAGAAGGGTGCTAGGGTTTGGTGGGGCTAACTAGGGTTTCATGGTCACACGTTTAATTGGGGAAGTAAAGTGAAATTATTGGGGTTAAATTTAAGGGAGGTGATGTGTGGGGTGTTAAAGCAACCTTAATTACATGAGGTAGAGAAATATGGGCCACATAGGCCCAAATTAGGGTTTTAGGAGAAAACCCTAGGGTAAGGTAGTGAGTGTACTTGAAGGGCGTAAGGTAGTGGGCCTTGAACCAAACACTTAGGAGTTGGGCCTCTAGTGTGAGTAAGTGGAAGAACAAAAGGATGTTAGGGTGTGTTAGGAGGTGCAAAAGTCTTAAGATATGGGACGGGCCCTCTTCGGAGAATAAGAGTAGATGGAGTATGACATGCATGTCTAAGGTGAAACTTGTTGAATAAGACACAGTAAGATACTAATAATTTAAAGTGGTAGATTATTGAGGCGGGCCAAGATTGATCCACAGACATAATAGTGGCCAGGTGTCGTAGTGTCTTAGAGACCGATCCACCATCCTATAATAGTGGTCAGATGCGTTCTGTCCTTTACATTTTTGATCCAGTAGATATAATAGTGAGTGATCCCGAGCTAAAAAACCCAAACTCTAAGTTTGATAAGACACATAAAAGACACTAAATACTTATAGTAGAACACCATGAGAGTGAGGGCCAGATTGATCCACCTGCATAATAATGGCAAGGAGCATCTTACCCTAGAGATCGATCCTCTGGCATATAATAGTGGTCAGGTGTGTTCTACCCTATACATTTCCAATCCATCGGCTATAATAGTGGGGTTTCCATACTCACATGGATTTATAAAGAGGATGGTGTAAAATGAGTATTGATAAGAGAAATAAATAATCAGTTTATCCAAACTATAGCTTAGCCTTTATTCTCTATATTGTTGTATGCTATTTATGTGATCATGCTTGTGTTATATACCTTTGTGTGTTAGCCTTAGATGCATGGTTACCTTTCTTAGTACGTAGCGTACTGACCACCCATTTCATGGGTGCTACTCATTTTCATAAACAGAAGCCCCTTTAAGTTTGTGTAGGTAGGTGATGCTGTTTTTGATGCCTTCGACGCTTACGAGGCATCGGGCGGGGCTAAAATTTGAGCTTGGACTTGGCCTGGGGATCGAGAGCGACACGATCAGATTTCCCTTTTATGTTCCTTTATTTTGTATTAGTTTATTCTAACTCATTTTATCATACTATAGCCTTTATTCCTTTTGAGGAATTTTAACTATGTACTTTTGGATTATAAACTCTTTTTCATGTACTCTTATTTTAGTTTTATGGAAGTTCAATGCTCTTGTGAATTCATGATTTAAGTTTGATTAATGATGGATGGTTATATTTCTTTAGCCTTGCGTTGAGTACAAGACCGGTCGGCGGTTGGGCTTGTACTGATCACAACGGTAATATTCCTGAAATTCACAAGTTTTAATTTACCTACTTTCGTTGAATCTTCTAATAAAACAAGATTTTTAAGTAGTGAATTTTGGGGGGTGTTACATGTTTATTCTCATAGTTCTTTATTATTAATTTTGACTCAAAATCAATTAAATCATGCTTCTACCTTATTATTTGGGATTAATTCTCTAAAATTGATTGATTGAAATTTTAGATTGTAAACCTCAAATGTTTAAGTTATTTTTGATAATTTGTTTTTGTCATTTTCTATTATTTTTTGTTCTGACTAGTTTTCCTAACTCAGTCTATTAATAATTTCATTAGTAATCCAAGGAGTTTTGGAGGAGCTCCAAAGCTAAGGTTTCTTTCTTCTTATGATAAGATAGCTCTGAAGATAAGTAAATCTCCTAAACTTGTAGTTAAAAGAACCCTATGTGTTGATGTGCATTATTGTATATATTGGTTTTTCTTGGAGGATATTAGGGTATATTAAGGAAATATATATATTGTTTCATCTTAAGTAGGAAAGCACAAGTATTGTGTATTCTAATTGTTTTAAACATATATGATATTATATTTAGTTGGATGTCAAATGGGAAAGTACAACCATGCATGCATGTTTCAAACATTTTTCTATTTTGAATTTCTTATAATGTGTTGACCTTGTGGTAGAATATTAGGTATTTTATCATATTTGTGAATCATGATTCTTCATAATTATAGTTTATAAGTTATATGTGTGTTGAGGATGTTATGATATGTAAACATGAGAGTGCATGCTTAAGTGTACCGTGATCTATTCTTTTGTATTCATGCTTGTTAGTGTGAGTACATAGTGGTCGATTTCTTTATTGTTAATTATATTTGGTTGTGGTTAATAACATAAGTAGTACATGGTGCTTGATGGAATATGGGGTTATTGACATAAATTTTGAGTGATTCAACTAATAAGTGAAATAATTATATTAAGGTGTGTTATGCTAACTATCATAGGTAGATTAGTTGGTGGTTGTATATAGTCCACCTTTAGAATCGTCAAGATGGCCTCCAAGGTAGGGTCATGTGGTGGATGCCATTAATGTGATTTTGTATGTGATGAGCTAGTATTGTGATGATAAAGGTCCTTTCTCTATTGTATTGCTAACCCATGTGCCATATACGGGATATTGATACTTAAATATCAGGGTGTCTTAAGTGGTTGTGTTGGTCATACCTATAGAGCTATAGGTCACAATGTTGGTCATAGTTATAGTGCTATAAGGAACAATGTTTCCATAGCCCACAGTGTTGCCATAACAAAAGAGCTAAAGGTGACATATTTGTCTTAGGTTCCTTAGTCATTGTGCCTTAGATGTGAGTAATTTTAAGTTCTGGAAATGGATAAGCGAAGTAAATGGAATAAGTAAACCAAGTGAACTATGATATCATATATAAAGAAATGGGTAAGAATGTGAATGGGAATGTGATGCAATATCATTTGGTGGAATTGGTAATAACTTATTCAGTGAGCTAAAGCAAAAGGATTATATGAAAAATAAGCTAATAGTTGTGTGCAAGTGAGTGTGCTATGTTATTCTGTAGGGAAACAAATTCACCAAAAGTGATTTTCCAAGACCTGATCGAACAATCAATTGGGAAGTTACAATATCTAATTGAGTTAACAATAAGAACACAATAAAAGTTAGGAGAATAATGAGTATCTTTACTACATATAAAACTAGTGATTATAAGGAGAATAAAAAAATCCTCACAATATCAATCAATACACAATTCTCTCAAAACTCAAGAGAATACAATAGGAGAGGGTTTGGATAGAATTGAATAGTGTATAACCTCATGCTAGGGTTTTATGCACATCAATTCATAAAAGTATGTAACTGACACAAGCTAACTATAGAAAGAAAGAAAAAAATGGTCTGTTTCAAACACACAGGGCCCTATATTTTTTTTTGAGAACTCTGGACTTTTTTTAAGATAATGCGGGATCAAGTATGCTAAGAAATCACAGGCCAAGTTAACAAACACAGGGCCTCGAGTTTTCGCACTTGATCTTATTTTTGTCTCCAAACTTCTCTAAATAATTGTATGCATCAATCCATGTTACACTACATACACAAATAAAAGTCTTGATCTCACTATCTCCACCATGATACATTATTTGTAACAAAAAGCAATACAATTATTTAAGATAAGGATAAATCCCTATTTCCAAATAACCCTTCATGGTAAATGAAAGCAAGCAACAAATGGCTCCATTAGCACATATTAGATCAACATCAAAAGAAAATCTTTGTATTATCTTAGCATTACAAGCTCAGACTCTAAGCAAAACAATATTATCTGCTCTAATCATAGTCAACAACATAACCTTAGAGCCTCTAAGGTCAAATAGTAGTAAGCTAGTGTACCTTTGATCATCATAGTCACAGATAAGATTAGATTAACCTATCAAAAGATTAGTTGAAAACACATACTCAATACAAGCTAATATTATATACACCAAGAACCTCAAAATTTGCACCAATCCTAAATAAGGTGTCTTCAAGGGACTCACCACACACATGCTCACAACATGAGTAACACAATGGTTGGTACTAACCACATCGTACATCAAGCATCTTATAGCTACAAAGCATGATCTAGTGACTAAGCAAGCCACCACAACTACTTTAGATTTGGGAACATCCAAAGTCTTTAGTTTGTTTTCCTCATACATTTCTTTTGTTGCGATAAGCATAATATAGACAAAAAAGAAGAATAACTTATGAATTATCACACACCAATGTCTGATTCCACCAAAGAGACCACATCTTTTCAACAATAAAAATAGAAAACCACAAGGCAAAATAAACACAAAAAATAACTCTAAGTCTAACACTAGCTACAACACACTAATAATACTACCCATTATATACAATGCAAAACCAACTCTATCTAAAGTAATGCCTAATTGCTCCACTTGTTTCCTAAATTCCTCCTCACAAGAAGAATATGCACCATCTAGATCAACAACAACATTCACCCCATATGAAGCACCCACCAAACTCTCATACTCCACCTTCTTATCAAGAAGGAATTTATATTTATAGAAGGTAACAGATCTAGATGTAACCAAGTCACAAAATAAGGACCCTTAGTTATGCCAATGACACTCATATCATAGTTGAATTAACCCAAGACTAGCAATATCTAAGTCACACACTTTCAATGTTTCCCTAACTGTACCCTGAATAGTTATAAGCTCATTTAATGTCTCAACCCACCTTTCAAAAATCATCACGACAAACCTTATAGAAACCTTTAATGTTTCATTCTCAATGACACAACTATATCCTTTGTTATTCAAGGTACACAGTGAAATTAAGCCCTTGGTCATATTATGAATATGATGAATACCATACAATATATTGACCACATCATCATAAATCCTCACCTCATAGTCCTAATCCTAACAACGGTACATGAAGCACTATTACCTAAGAAGATAAATCCACCTTGAATAGTGCGATATGTATAGAAACAACTTCTGATGTAGGAGCATCTAATGATTATCATATTCATCTTGATTCTCAAGGTAAGGAAGACTTAACTTTCTTAATATTGGAGCCTATCATATTAAATATTCTTGATAATTTGTCTATGCTTGGTATTGAAAACAATTCAAGTTGTTCTTGTAGTTATGTTACATATTTGTAAGAAGAAGATGTTAATACACCTTAAAGTGTACAAGTATTCAAAGCATGCAAGACTATGGCATACATGGGATGATAATTTACAACAAGAAGATATGGTAATTATTATCATTAGTTTTATTAACTTGTTGTAAACCCTAAGTGTATTTTATCTAAGTTAGGGATTGATGTAATTTCATGTATGTATCATAGTTAATTGTATGACTTTGTAATGTTAATCATTAATATCATTTAGGCAATGATATTGTGAAATAGATTAGGTATTATTTGGGATTAATTCAAGTAGGATAATGGGCTTGAATTAAGATAGGAATCTTGGCTGGTTTAAGCTTGATTGTGCCAGCTCCTTCCTCCTATATATACCCTTGTACATGCATGAAATGAGTATGGAATATATATAATTTTTGAACACAAAATTAACTCAGCAAGGCCTACGTTTTATCCTCTCTTTTGAGTCTCTTTGAGCAAGGAAAGCCCGGGGAAAATTCCTTCCTACATTTATCTCATTCATTCGAACGATTGAAACCAGCTTCAACCATTCAAACCAACCAGCAATCTAACCTAAATTCTTTCAAGTTTAATCAACATTCAACCCATTGTTTCTACTACTTAATCTCGTGATTGACACTACCAAACAACAACAACCGATCCAACCCTTCCTTTCACTTTGATTACACATCAACTTCTATTCGAACATACATGATAGGAGCACATAGAATCTCGAATCTACCTATTGGCTAATATGGTATGTCCATCTGTGGCAATCAGTGCATCATCATCACCATCGCCCTTAATTATGGCCACATCACCCTCATCACATACACCACCAACAATATATGCATGTTTTATATCGGGGTAGTATTACCTAATATGTTCTTTCATGTGGCAACCATGGCAGACAACAACCTTGCATCTATCCATCCTCAATTTAGACTCATTTTTGTCACCAAACCCCTTATTACAAGCCCCTCACTATGTGAGTCACATGAACATCTTAAAGTCAATTAATTCTTAATCAATTCACATTGTAGCAAAGTAGTCTTTCTATTTGCAAGAATTAATTCATCCTACCCATACAATACAGTCTCACAAAAATTCTTATAAGAAATAAGCAAAGAACACAACAATATAATAGCTAAACCCTCATCATCTAATTTAACATATTCATTATGCAAATCTATAATTGTAGAGTTAAATTCATCAAGATGAGATTTCAAGGACTGACTCTCACCTAATTTGAAATCATGAAGCTAACTCTTTAATAATATATGATTCACCACAAATCTCATCATATATAAGGATTCTAGCTTTAACCACAAGGCCACAACAGCTGTCTCTTTGGCCACTTCTTGTAAAACCTCATTTGACAAACACAATTATATGGTATATAGTTCCTTATCAAATGTTGTTTATGCTTTTCTACTTTCTCAAATAATGACTACTCCAATAAGCTTTGAACAAATATCGCCTTCATCTTTAAATTTCCATAACCTAAAATTAACAAAATAACCAATATATTCCCTCATAATATAGATCAATCATGTACCTAGTATTTGATACCAACTGTAGGGAAAAATCACCAAACATGAATTCACAAGACCTTATAAAATAATCAATTAGGAAATTACAAGATCTAATTGTAACACTCCTATTTTTACTACTAATTTTTTTTACAATAGAAGCATATAAGTAAAATATTGGGGGTTACTGCTATAATTGACATAAGTCTGGTTTGTCCAACTATCCCTACATCAATCATAAGGCTAAAATAATTTATAGTAAACATAGATATTCTAAATGGAAGAAACATTTATGATATAATATGATTTTGGAGGTTAACTCTAAATTATAATAAATAAAATATAAAGTAATGGATACCATGGATCCTAATGTTTAGAAAGGTATCCAGGTAAATACATCAATTGGATGACATTACTCTTCACTAAACACCTAGTATAGATAATAGGTTACCCATCCCCACATAATGCATCAAAAGTAGCATAACCATCTAGAGAATCTTCTAAGATATGCACACAAGAATTAGGGTCTCCTGCTCATGGAAATGAGCAGCACCCATAAAAAGGGTGATAAGTATGCTGTGTACTAGGTAAGGGAACAATACTAACAAATCAATGATATAAAAACACATGCATTCACAATTGATGATAGGTATATATTCAAACCAATGATACATCTCATAAGATAAATATCACTCTAGGCCTCTTTATTAGATGTAACCATTTTATTTCTTTTATATATATTGAGTTTAGGAATCCCACTATTCTTAAACTAGTGGAATGGTCTAGGGCACTTTCTTAGGAACGACATACCTGAGCCACTATTATTATCCAGTGGAATAGATATGAAAACATCACCTTCTTAGGAAAAATTCTCTCGAGCCACTGTTATCTTTGGTGGAATGGATATAAAAATATCACTTTAGTCTAGACTCATGCAATCTTCCACTTTAAATCATTAGTGCCCTATCCAAAGGTTATATAGTTGTATTTCCATTCAGGATGAGTAAGAGCCCCATTATTCTTAATCTAGAGGAATGGACTAAAACACCATCTAGGGGCAAAACATTCCCGAGCCACTATTATCTTTGGTGGAACAAATATATAGGAACATCATCTTCTCGGGGAAAAACGCTTCCAAGCCACTATTATCTTTGGTGGAATGGATATAAAAATAACACCTTAGCTCTACTCACATGATCTTTCACTGAAAATGATTAGTATCTTATTTATGATTAATTCATAGGCATTAAATACATTGAGGCAAGAAAAAACCTCATGTAGGTTAAGTTCCTTAATCTCCCCAAACCCTAATTCCACACTTCTAACATAATTCTCTTATATTGATTATTCAACCACCAATTATAATATATCATTCTAAAATATCATCATTATTATCATACTCGTAATTCATATTCTAACCCCCACAGCATACACATGAAATAATAATCTTATCCTAAAGTACTAATCATAGAATTACCGAAACCCTAATTTTATAAGTAGTCATAATTCTTCCTATAAGACTCATATGAGTACCAAATAAAACACACATACTTATAATGCCAATATTAGCAACATACATGGCTTAACTCTAAGGTTTTACATATGGAATAATAGGATTTTCATTTTAGGTTACTATGCCCTAATTAGACCATTATCTCAGTTGATGAACCAAAGATAAATAATAATCCTTCCAAACACCTCTCAAGATATCATTATCATATTTTAATACACAAAACACATTACAATACCAAGATTTCCATATTATCCCATAATTACCAAAATGTTTTTAGAGATAATTGATAGCCTATGTGCTATAAAATCTTGTACCTTCAACAACTATTATTTTTCCAAATCCACCATCTATCATCATGTCTCATAAATATAATTATTTCCACTTATCATAGCTTATTTGTCCTATATTTAATTCCATAAAATATATTTCTCACCAATAAGACTTAGCATAACAAATCATATCCATACCTCTTACCCATTCTAAATTTCTTTCAAACATATAATCTATATTATCAAAAAATATCATCAACCACATACATTAAATCATATAGCAGCAATATCATGAAATTACACATATACATACAAGCAATTAACACAAAAATCCTAAAACATCAATTAGTATCCATACCAACAAGAACACCGGGCTCTAAACATGTAAATCCTAGACCTCCTCCTCTGATATCATCGGAATATCACCAGATTCAAATGAAGCTTGAGTTGTGTATATGTGTGGTGGAACATATGGTAGATTCATGGTGAAAATTTGATGGTGTTTGGATAAGGTTTAAGGGTATGGTTGAAAAGGAGAATTGCATGGGTGTGTTATAGGCAGTGCACACCCAAGCCGAGAGCTGGGATTGCACATGGGCAGGCTATTTGAAGCGGCACGACCTTGTTCGATCACTATAAGCTCATAAAAAAAAATCAAATAGATACAAAAGGGTGTGTGGGGATAATTTGTAGGCTATGTGAACGTGCATGAGCAAACCGTGCTGGTTTGTACAAGCTTGCAATAAGGAAAAATAGTGGTACACGGTCATGCTTGAGGTTATGTGCAGGCTGTGTGTCTTATAAAAAAGTGATGGACACAAGGAAAAAATGGTTGTGGTTGGTGGCTATAGTTGACGATGAAGAAGGGGAAGGATGGGGTGGCCTTAGTGGTGAGTCCACTGGGCTTTGGGTGGTTTGTGGTGGTGCATGGTGGTGAAAATGGCGGTTTAGTCGTGAAAAATATGTTACTATCACATGGGAAGGATAAAAGAAGAAGATAAGAAGAATAGGGAAAGGAAATGGAGCTTGAATAGTTGATTCTGGTCAAAGTATGGGCAATAAATGGCAACAAAGAAATGAGGGAGAAGGAAAGTGTGTAGTATGTGTGTATATATATATGTTTATGCATGAGGGATGCAAAAAGTGGAAGAAAAATGTTGAGGATGCAATCGAGGGTGATGGAAGCAACATAGAAGCATAAGGGGGTGGAGTGTTGGGTGAAAATGTTAGGGTGGTAGCATGAGGATGATGATGATAGTTGTAGGGAATGGTGATGGTTGAGAGAGCATGTTGAGTGAGAAGGAAAAAGTCAACAGGATAGGAGTTGTGTGTGTGCATGGTAGAGCAGCATGGGGATAAGGTGGTGAGGGATGATGGATGGTGGTGGTTGTAGTTGTGAGATGGAAGATAGTGCAAGTTGCAAGTTGTAGGAATAAGAAAGTCAAGCTTTACAACACAAGTGATGGGAGAAAGGAGAAGGAAAAAGAAAAGGAGAAAGAAAAGGAACAAGAGAGAAGGTTTTTGGATTAGTTTTAAATAATTTTATATTAGCTAAAATATGTAGTATTAGTGATAAATTTTAGTGAAATTAATACCTAGTTACGAAATATGGCTTATCTGGGTCAAATATTCGGATTTATTTAATGTTTTGGGATTAAGAAGTTTAGTTAGAGCTGCAATAATATTTTCTCAAGATAAGAATCAAATTATGATATTAATGATACAAAATTAGGCTAAGCAAAATGTTGGGGTATTACACTAATTGAGATAACAATCAAAGCACAATAATAATGTAATACCCCGTATTAATAAATCCTTGATTTAGATATGGAAGACTTAAAGTTTGATTAATAGGCGAATTAAATCATAGGATTCTTTTTAAACGATTGTCTCATTGTTTTGAGTGAGTATATAATTATTAAATTAAGAAAATAACCCAGATTAATGTATATATAAGTAGAGGAAGATAAAAGTTGATGACGGTAATAATAACGATAATAAGAAGAGAGTAGATAGTAATCAAAATAGAAGTGATGGTAATAATAATAACCTTATTATGAATAACAATATTAAAAATAATACCGATAATAATAATTGTAAGAATAATAATGTTAGAAATAATAACAAAAATAAAAGAGGGGAAGTGATAAAATAAATAATAATAATATTGATCATAATAATAGTAGTGACATTTTTGATGAAATTAAAACCTTGCTTAAGTAGGATTATTTTCCTTAATAACCATACAATTGAAATCCTAATACATTGGAATACTTTTGATAATTAATTCCTAACCAAATCCCCATATTTTCCCCCATTTTAACCCCAGCCAAAAACCCCCCAACCTGTCGAGCAAAACACCTTCCCCATGCAGCCCATCTCCTCCTTTCTTCTCTCCATGCATGCGCCTCCTTCTTGTCCAGCAACCAACCCTCATTTGCAGCCTTTCCTTTTCTCCAAACACATCCCATCATCTCCCTACAATTCATCCTCCCTCACGCCACCCCTAGCCCTGCATATCGCAGCCATCAACCCAACCCATCCTCCCTCACGTCACTCAGCCACCTACAACCCCATACCCCTCAAAACCCCAACCCCTTCCACCAAGTTGCAGCCATCATCTCCCCCTCCCCTCATCCTGCACCCCTAATCTACTTTCTAGCCATCTATGCACCCATTTTCCTCCTTTCCCACACCATTCCACCCTACAAAATCCCAGCAAAATTGCCCAGCCACATGCAGCCACAACCATCACGTCACCCAGCCCATCCACCAAGTTGCAGCTCTTATCTTTCCCTCCTCTCAACCTGCACGCCTACCCAACTTTTCTAGCCTTCTACCCCTCCATTTTCCTCCTTTCCCATGCATCCAGCTAGCCCTTTGCCTCCTCCCAAGCTTCGACCCCCTCATCCCCAAAAACCAACCTGCAACACCCTTCCCCACTCACCCTTGCAACAACCCATTTTCTCTCTATTTTCCCTTCTTTTCTTAAGTCTCAACCTTCAGCAAAGACCATTCTTCCCTCTCCCTTTAAGTCCTCTATTTTTCTCTTTGTAAGTCCTCTCTTTCCTCCCCTTAATTCCAACATTGAAACCTTTGTTTACAGCCCCAAACTCTCCCTTCCCCTCACCGAAACCTTGCCCAAAAATCACCCAACTCTTCCCTTGTGTTTCACCTCTCCAAGCAGAAAATATTTTCCAACATAAGTATTCTCTCTTTTAGTGGGCTTGGTGCGTAGAAATTTCATGCACCGGCCGCCTCGGTTATTCTCCTTAATTGTATTTCGGGTATTAGTTCACATAGGTTATCATTTTGATTATTTTAATCAGCATAGATACTAATGCTTGTATTTGTGGATGGTATTATTTATTTCTAGGTAATCTTAACCCCTCTTAAGGTATTTTTGGAAGAAGCTCTTCGTGGTGTAATTATTTTCTTAGCTCAAAGGTAAATCCAACTAATCTGTAGATGGTAGAATTTTATGTGAGAATGATAGGTTAGTTTTCTAAGGTAAAAATCAAGTTAGGTTGAGGATATCAAATGATTCGTATTTTGTGAAAAATGGAAGCATGTCGTAGTTCGTTTCTATGTGAATATTAAGATGTGTAAATTAATATATGTCACCATGCAAATTTTTATATGCCTAAGTAGTATTGTAAAATTTGAAGATTGTATGCTTATGACAACGAATATGGATTTATGCTAATAAAATGAAATGAGTATGTTTAGGGTACTAATATATGTTACCATGCTAATATTTTTATACTTAGGTAGTATTCTAAAAATTGAAAGTGTATGCTTATGACAACATATATGGATTTATGCAAAAAGAGAAATGTGCATGTTTACGATTAGAGTCCAACTAAAAATTTGTTATGTTTTGTGGTAAGACCCATAAATGGATTAAATGTGTCCCTTGGATAATTTAGATAATTTTGAACGTATAGCATGATAACTTAGAGTATAAATGTGTTTAAATGGTGATTATTATGTGTTGCATGTTCTAGGGGTAAAAATGTAAATTTTATATACCATGATTCGTATTTGAAAGTTATTCATGAAAATTGCATGAATTTATGAGATACTAGAAATGCATGCTAGGAGTGTATACATGTACTATATATGGTGAATGTTTAGGGGCAATATGGTCCTTTCTTGTACCAAAGAAATTGTATGTTAAAGTGTCATTAGCTATTTTATGATAGCATTTTCTTGAGAAGTATCCTATATAAGTAAACTTGATAATAAAGTGAAGGAAAATGTGGTAGTTATAGGTTGAAGGGTATTTTGGTCATTAAGGCAAAAAGGTGTTCCAAAGTGAATAATTGGACTAGTTAAATTAATTTTTGGCCTCAAAATAATTTTGAAAATAATTGGACAAATGGATTGAACCACTGAATCGGATAATTACTCGAGCTATGGCATGATGTCTACCCTAGGTCGTTTTGACTTGGAATTATGGTGACCTTCGTGGTCTTTTGGATTTGATATTTTATGGTTGATTGTCGTGACCCTCGTGGTCCCTTGGATGATTGATTTATGGCTTAGTTGTAATATTGTGAACCTTGTTGTTCTCAAATTAATAATCTGAAATTTCATAAGACATTAATTACTTAAAGAGGAAGACTTGAGTTGGAAAGGAATCTCGTGCCTCAGACTTGGCTACCGAGTGCATAGTTTGGGCTTTCGGGTCAAGGGGCTCACTTCTACTCTATAGGTATTCTATACACCCTATAGGGAGTATGCGTACTTAATGACTTGAGTTCTAAGGTTTAGTATGTACGATTGATATGTCATGTGGCTTGCTTCGCGAGCTTTGCCCTGGAATCAAGTGAATGATTTTGGTACCACCCTGCTTGAAGATCATTGTCATGGATATGAGATTATATTCCACTTGAGAATTGTTACATAATGATATAACTAGATTAGACACCTACCTTAGTACTTCTATGATAATTGGATTAGGTGTGACTCGACCTTGGTTAGATTGTTGGAATGTCACTACTTCATCCTATTATGCTATAAAGTATGGCTGTTGGTAAGTTAAAATGGTTGTAAGATTTATAAGCATGTCTTCAATGCCCTTACTAGGGATTGTGATCTAACTAGTATCATTACTTGTGATGTGGATTTGTGTCGTAAACTCATGGATTGCATGTGATTGTATGTTTTATTTGAATTCCTTACTTTTATGATGATTGTATATGTGGGTATGCTACCTCTTCAAAGGCGTTGTGATTTACTCAGTACGAGGAAGTCGTATTGATGCTATCACTTTTTATAGGAGTTCGTTTGTGGCATCCAATGGTTGAAGAATTTTGAGGAGCATCACCCCAACGAATAGTTAGGTTAAGGGAGTGAGTGGACCCCCTCCCTTTTTCCCCTTTCCTTGTAACTATAATGGACTGGATGAGTGTAAGGCAAACCATTGCTGCACCTTTGTGTGCTCTTTTGTTATTTTCTTAAAATGGTTAGCTACTTAATTATCTAAACGGTCATTTGTTATGGATAATCTTTCTTTTGTAAAACCCTCAATTATGTATTGTACTTCTCTCGCATTTTGTTGGTTTGACTTGTTTTAAGCCTTAGCACTTGACATAAGGATGGTGAGGAGACCAGACTTATGTCAAGTGTGGTAGTAACACCCACAGTTCTTTAATTTTAGCTTCTGTAAAGAAAAATTTAAACAAAATTATCAAGTCGTGAGTTTGGGGTATTACAAATAATTAGGAAAACAACGATGATCTTTAGTGCATACAAAACCAGTAATTACAAGGATAGTCAAATAATCCTCATAATATCACTCAATACACAATTTTGTCAAAACCTAAGAGAATATAAGAGGAGAGGACTTGGACAAAGTTTAATGACATATAACCTCATGCTAGTGTTTCACACACACACACACACAGATATATAGAAGTACATAACTGACATAAGGGAATGGTAGAAAATAGAAAAAATATAGTCCATGTTCACAAACACGGGGCCCCTATGTTTTTTTAGAACTTAAATTTTTATAAAATAATGTAGGATCAAGTATGCCAATAAAATATGGGTTGTGTTAACAAGCATAGAGCCTAATTTTTTCTCATTTGATATCCTTTTGGCTCCAAAATTCTATAAACATCTATATGCATCAATCCATGCTAGACTACATTTATAATTACACATCATGATGTTACAAATTCTATTATTACATGTTCTCCTATTTTTATATTATACCATGATCATGTTTGTGAGTTTCAACTATGGTTAGAGAATCCTTTTTTTATGCTATGCCTTGTTACTTTTTAGGGGCATGAAATGATAACCCTTATGTTTAACTTGTTCTCTTGCATATCATGTCATTCTATACTCCATAATTTAATATGATAACATGTGATCATGCCATTGGCATTGTTCATATTCTTACTTGTTAATTAAGATGTCATTTTTCCTATGTTACAATCAAACATCAAATTTGCATATGTTATTACTATAAGTTGGGTTGTTTACTCATTATGTCATCATACTAATATTACTATTGTTTATATGTTTATGTACATGTATCCTTTCTTGAGTTCTACTGTAGCTATTGGTGTGGGCTAAGCATTAGGGCTACCAAAATTCTCATTCCATTGGGAATTTTGCATTAAATTGTTTGATATTTTATGACTTTAAGAAATTGTGTTGTAGTTTTCATGTGGTGTTGTAAACAATCATTAATATTTTGTTGCTTGATTACAAATTTGATGATCTAAATTTACTTCATAGGTTTTCCATTGTTTTTACCATGATTGGTTTAGTAATTTGGAATCATTGATGCTTTGGGTTTTGTTGAACCATCTTTTATCCTTGCATGAACACGAACTACCACTAGAGAATTAGCTATTGGAGTTTAGTCTACCTTTAGGCGTTTATGGTGCCTTCAGGTGACATCCTAGTTGATCTTAGTACCTTTCCTACTTTAGAAAATTATGATATAATATGGGGTATTGATATTAAAGGATTTAGTCACCCAGGTGGTTTATTTTGTTTTGGTCTTACTTTATGTCCATTAGTGGTTATTTTAGCTTTGGTTAGACTTTATGTCCTAAAATATTTTGGTGTGACTTCCATTTTATTAAGAGATCATGAAAAGGTAATCCAACCTATTGCTCAAAATGGAATACGGGATTATAAATAAGTAACCTAATGAAGTATATAAATTTGTGATAAAAATGTAATGGGTAACTTGATTATATGTTGCTATCTTCAATGTTTAAAATGTGAAGATATATATGATGAAATGTTTACCATTTAAGTTTTCCATAGTCTAATATCTTAATGTATTCTATCATCACGATATAGCACATAAATTATCCATATTAGGTGAACATGATAATGTTATAACACCCCCAATTTTTGAACTAGAACATTCCATTTTCAAGACAATGCAGAAGCATTTGAAATACAAAATTGAGGAATGATACCACCACATCAACCATGAGATAGGTGTGATCATCACCTAACCCTTACCTAGTGCAAGGAAAAACAGAATAAGGAACAAAATAATGCATGATCATAGTAATAATGTGACAATACAAGATAATAAAGACTAGAACGGTATCATAGATAGAATGAACTTGATAGTTTTACAAAATTAAATATAGGAATCCAAAGCAAGATTTTAAATAAGTGAAAATATAAAAACTTCCCAACATAGTGGGAAAAATACTAATAACTGGTTAGCCTAACTCTTAGGCACAATCATAAACCTCAAACCTAAAGTAATGACTGACATCATCACCTTGAGAATACTCTAACTTAGAGTCGTAACATTGTAAATCGTCCTCTTCTCCCTAAACCAGAAGTTGAATCATCATAATGACCACACAAAGTGTAGTATTAGTATGGTGAAATACTGGTAAAACATATTGCATAAAACATGAAAGGCTTATGTAACACATTGAAATCACATAACAACATGGTGATATCAATAGGATATAACTAGAGTACAATATAGCATTCTAGCATGGAAATCATAGAAGTATAGAAATATAGTAATACATGTGATTCATAAAATGCAAAACATATTAGAATTTTTCCATTAGTGATCACAGAAGTTTTGGTTAGTAAGATAGTTTGTTTGACTACACCGAATTCTCAACCATGAACAAAAGTTATGGCAACACAAGATAATCATAATGGGATACCACAACCATCACACTAGGTCAAGAAACATAAAAGGGGATTTCTTTAAAGATACCACACCCACCACACATTGAGTGCACCTGCCACAAATAAGGATAGCACAACCATCACATGTGGTTAAAGTACACCAAGGGGACTTTTACTGGGATACCTCACCCAGCACACCTTTAATATCTATGTCGCGAGGGATAACAAATTTGTAATAGCATACCCACATAAGTAATGGAAAATATGAAGTTCTAGGGGGCTTGTACTGAGATACCTCACCCACTTGTACTAAACACGGATTCCATGTCATTCTACCATAGTATAATCCTATACCTCAAAGATATGCACATACCCTTTACGGAGTGCAACCTAGTAGAGAAGGAAATAGAAGGGTGATCCACCCACTAATTCTCGATATCTACCTTGAGAGCCAAAGAAAAAGTCTTGAATGAAATCTTAAACCATTATTTATGTATAAGTGATATAATGAATCACAGCAAACTCCACACATAACTAAATTAGGTATTTCCAAGTGATACCATCAAAACCAGGTAAAATCCATTATTTAAACAAATTAGGTATTCCTAAGTGATAACATCAAACATATCACAAGACATTAGAGCCACCATTTGGATCTTTATATATGAAACCAAACTCATCCACAAGGCATAAAAGCCGCTATTTGGGTGCAGATGTCTCCAAACTTATCCAAAAATAAGTCTTAAATGTCATTATGGTGATTTATATTAAAGCTGGTTAATTGTAGTTGAAATCATAATTAAATTGTTGCAAATACATGGAATTATAAACATAAAAAGGCCAAAAAGAAACATAACAATTCACAACAAACTAGATGGTTCTAACCAGACCAATCGATCAGTCCTTCGATCCAGTTGATTGGTTTAGTCGTACCTGACCTAGACTAAAACAAAACCAAAACACCGATTGACTAGTTGGCCTCACTAATTAACTATTTATGATAAAAAATTAACAATTTTTGTCCAATAGGTCAATGGGTCTAAGAAAATACTAACCCATTTTGGCTTAAAGAGAAACCAATTGATGGGTTTGACCAACGGATGGATTGATCATAGTAACTAGTCAACTAGTTTGGTCTAATCGGTCAATGGGTCTAAGTAGAGATCGAACCATTTTTGTCTATAAGGACACTAGTTGATGAGTTTGACCAACCGATCGACTGTTCATCAAAACTAGTCGACTAGTTTACCAAACCAATCAACTGATCTTATGACTAACCAATCTAAAATTCCAAACCATTTGACTACTCTTAAAACTAGTTGATGGGTTTGAGGAATCGATCAACTAGTATGGGTAAAACACTACCCTAACTTGTGAAACACAAAACAAAATTTACCACACTTTACCATATTAATCCTAGCATTGTTCTATGTTAAAAAAAAATACATGCTACACACATAGAATTACATGGATACATGGTAATGTACACTCTTAAACAAATCATGCGCAAACAACCCATTTGATATTTAAAATTAGAGAATCTCAATAACACTTACTTGAAGAGAATTATATCACATGCTTAAAACATGGAACACAATTAGATCATATTCATATAAGCACTAACACATGGAACCTAAATATAGTACATAAATCTAATTATGTTACAAATAAGAATGTCGTACCTTAAAGGAATTCTTCTAGCACAAATCTATTATTGGATGGCCTATCTAGTAGAACTTAGATTCCTAAGAGAATTATTAAAATCCTCTTTTCAAACTTCATAAAAATGAAGAAAATTTGTAGATGAAGAAGAAGAAGAGAGACACAAAACACCACTTTTGACTAAAAAATAGGGTGTCGAAAGGGGAGCTGAAATCTCCAACTTTTCTCAACTTTAATTCTTGATTAAGGAAATTAAGAGAGAAATAAAACTAAGATTGGAATATAAGAAGGAAGATAATTCTTGAAAAATTCAAAGGAAAAAATCAGAGAGGATCTTTATTTGTTTTTTAATAGAAGAAGGAAGAGGGGAAAATGGATTGGTGCTCAACACTTAGTGAAATTTCAACAAGAAAAAGGGAGAAGAGAGTAAGAAAATAAGTGAGGAATGAAAATAGATCAGAAAATGAGAAGTATAGGAGTAAGGCTGGTCGACCTTCTTAGGAAAAAGGGGGATGAGTCTAGTGAGGTTAAGTGTGGACAAGTTAAGAAGTGAGGGCTGACTTTGTGGGGTGGGGGTTGAGTGTAGTCAGAGATGGGCATGGTAATGGGTTGGAAAGTTAGGGAAGGGTGCACAAAGCCAATCTCACACCACCATATGCCAAAAGAGAGAGGGAGATGTGAGGGAGAAGAAAAAGAGGACGCTTGCCTTTAAAAATGGCCTTTTGGAAAAAATTTAATAATTAAAATTATATAATGATCTAATTAATGTGAAAATATTCCCAAAGCACTAAAACATGATTATTAGAATAATTGAACTCAAATAAGAATTTTTCATAATAATTTGAAAGAAATTCAAACCAAAATAAGAAATAGATCTAAAATTGTAGGCAAACTAGTTAATTGATTTGAGCAAAACTAAAACTCAATTATTTTATATCAACATAATTCTAAATATAATTTAAAGGAGTTTAGCATGGGCTATTACAATTGTAGTGTGATGATAATCACTAATCCACAAGTGCACGACTTCATTGTAGTATGTTAAGGTCATATCCACAAGGACTTTGTAATTAATTATTGATTTTTATTATTTTAGCTATCTACATCATTATAAAGTGAGAAAATAGAAGTAAATAATAAAATTACTAATAAATTATAGATGATGAAACTGTAGATTTAAAGCCTAGGATTAAAGTTTTATCTCATTTTCGGTATCCAAAAATGAATTAATAATATATTGTAGTACAATTCAAAATTACTATTAACAATTGGTCAATTGTGATTAACTAGCCTCTTTCAAGGTCTAGGAATGTATATAATCTAATTCATTGACTACATTTGTGATTAATAAATTAGATTAAATCCATTAAACATCACCAACTAAATAGTACCTATGAGTCAATTGTATATTCTCGTGATCAATTAAATTCCCATTTTTATATTAATTTTCTAACATTGATGTCAACTTTTCAATTATAGTTAATGTCTATATATATAAAATTAGTTTTTATCAAACCTGAATTATATCAATAATTTCTAACATACGAAACAATCTATATGAATCATCCATACAACATACAATTTAACTCATTCTATTCATATCAAATAGATCCTAGTTCAATCCTCGAAAAGATAATTACTCACTCATGAATCGAAAGAAATGTAGAAAATAAATGTAATTGGCATGCATATTACATATATAATAAATAACGGAAAAGAGAATGAACAGATAAAACCATAGATTAAAGGTGAAAATAAGGATCTATAGAATTGAGATACACACTTGACTAATCTTGATTGAAGGACAAAAATTGCATAAGAATTCAAAGTAAACTACAAGGAGTTATTTTTACTTAAGAATAATAAAGAGAAATTCAACCTTTAACCTTTTTTTCAATCTATCTTACACCTCTTTTTATACTTCATTGAATTCGATATAGAAAAGAGTGGAAAGAGATGTGGGAGAAGATCGTGTGAAAAGCGATAACTATTAGCTATACGATAGTGCAAGGTTGCACTGGCTGGCTATGCAGCTTTTCTTCTCTTAGCAGACTGCACATGCACAGCCCTGCTGAGGTTGTGCGTAGAAATGTGTGTGGCTTGTTTTTTTGATAGTTGTATAGTTGTGCAAGGTTGCACGAGGTGGCCGTGCAAATTTTTTTCCCTCGATATAATGTTGATTTAGAGTTATGTGTTTTGAATTTGGTTGTATTGTAGCTGTGCAACACTCACTTCTCCCTCCTCTTGCTTCCTTTGCTCCTCTTTTTAGTTCTTTAACCCTCTTCACTTTGAGGTTGATTGTCTTCATTTAATTCCTTCCATATTTGATTATTTTATTAGTTCCATGCTTTATTTCCTTGTATATTTATGATTATGTGAAATTTGTTGAAAACCATTATCAAGAAAGTGGTAACACAAATAAGATGCCAAAAAGACTACATAAATGAAGGGAAATCATGGTAAAAATATGGGAAAATTTTCAGTTTATCATATGATCTATTTTATCATGCCTTAGCCTTGCATGCTTCATGACTCCTAATAAGGAAATAACTTGGTTTACTTAGTATGCAGATACCGATGTACCCATTTCTAATTCACCTAATTAGTCCCAAAAGAAGAGGACATTATGTAGTTATTTGAGGGTTGTTAGCTCATCTTATGTTATGAATAGGTTTAGATGAGTGTGGACATCTAAAGATTTATTTTATTGGTATTTAGAGATCCATGTTTTGGGTTTTTCCCTACCACTTACTTTTCCCTTGGTGTATTTTAGTACTATACACAATGCTTTCAAGTATTTTTATAATTATTATATGCATGTGTTGTTGACAAAGGGGGAATGAGGGTGAAAAGAAGCATAATTGGGTGTTATTCTAAGGATACCAAGTGTTGGAAGAAAACTAGTGCAATACAAGGGTAAACAGAAAACAAAAATGAGATCAAGAGGCTAACAAATGAGAGATAATGTAGGCCTAAGAATTTCAAAAGAATTCAGTTGAGTTATAAAGATTGGAAATCATGATTTTATGTGGTTTTTCATTCCAATTTATGAAATAGGGAAAAATAGTTTTTTTGGAATGAACTAAATGGAGAAGTGTGAAAGGTAGGTTAACATTGCTAACACTTGGATGAAAGATAGGATGATAGGTGTGTAAGAAAGAGAGTGATTAAAATTGAGTGTGCAAGTGTTTATGTCATAGATAATTGGTTGTTTTATGTTTTTTTTTATACAAAATTTTTGGCTAAATGATATTAACTAGGCCCATAAATAAGATTTAATTTAATTAGAAGAATAGTTAAGATTCAATGTATGGTTAGGGAATTAATTACATTTAATTTATGGTTATTAAATTTTAAAACAAGTTTATTAATGAAAATTTATTAGAAAACTTAGCAAATTGATTAAAAATATATTAGATTACGTAAAATAATTTTAAAAACTTAGATATATAAAAGTGTTTGATATTAGAGTTGATATGGTACTCGACAAATAGAAAATTACAAAAACGCCAAACATATAAAACTCTTAGAAAGACATTTTTCTACAAATACAAAACAAATAAACCTAGGTTAAAATTATTATGGATCGTTGGAAAATAATCTTAGAAAAATTAATATATAAAAATATGTATCTTTAGAGTTGGTTTAACACTTAACGAAAAAAAGAGAAAAATTAATAATCCACTAATTATGTAAATGGGGTTTTCTGGCATTTTAACGATTTAAATGAAATGAACATATTTCAAGACACTACAAGAAAAGTAATTTTTGGCAATGCGTTTTAGCCATAACTTTAAATTTTCATTGCTAAAAAATTATTTTTTGCAACAATTGTTAACTTTTGTGGTAAAATCTTGTTGCCATAAAGGACACATTTTATTTACAACAATAACATATCATTTCTATAAAAAATACTTTTAATGCCACAATAATTGATCGTTGCTAAAAAATAGATAACTTTTGCAACGATAATTTTGTTATGAAAGTTTTATTTTGTAACAACTTGTTAAGCCGCAACTAAAACTTTTACCAGACTAGAGGGTGTTTCATGTACCTTATTTATAATCACGAGACATTGTTGTTGGTAAAAAAATTACTATTTTGCTACAATAATTTTTTTGCGAACGCTTTTTTTCAATAACTTTTTGTCGTGGCTAAAATATTTATTTACTTTTTATTTTCAGAACTTAAAAAAATAATTAAGCTAAAAAATTTAAAAAAAATATATTATGCAATTTTTTTTTATTTTAGAAAAATCATATTAGCAAAAATTTTTTTTAGAAGAATCATAAAAAAATATTACACTATTTTTTATCTGATTGAACTTAATTAAGAAACAAATAAAATTCTTTGAAAAGATTATAAGAAAATTAACTCTCTTATGTAGCAATGAATTTTACTAATTTTTTCAAAACATATTTTAAAAAATTTCAAAATAACTTTAGCAATGGATCTGTTAAATCGTGGAAAAAAATAATTTTACAATTTTCGAACTCCACTAACTTTCACAACGAATCTGATTAACTATGACAATAAATAATTTTCTAAATTTTAATTTAACTTCTGCAACAGATAAAATCATTATGAAAAATTGTGGGCGAAAATATTTTCACCAATTTCAATATAACCTTAGCAACGGATTTTATTAATTGTGGCTGAAAGTATGATACACAAATTTTAATATATTTTTAGCAACATATTTTTTAAATTGTGGTAAAAAATAGTTTCATAAAGTTCAAACTCTACTAAGTTTTGCGTCGATTCTAATTATGTGTGACAAAAAATAATTAAGTAAATTTTTATTTAGCTTCTGTAACGGATAAAATTTTTCTGAAAAATCTGAGTTGGGCCAAAAAAATTTTAGCTTGACTTTTTAGCGATAAGAAACGACAACAAAAAAAAGGAATATTTCCTAATTATCCTAACTATGCTCGATGTCCCATGGTTTCTGATAACTCATAGTCAACTAACGCCTAAGCACAAATTCGTCCGCCAGGCCAGACCCATGTAACTCTGCCTATAGTTATTCTTCCACTAGAGCAACGGATGACAATTGGTGGTGTTTGGTGGTGATTTCGACAATGGCCGCTGACCTTCAAGTACCTACAACGAGCAACTTTGCCATCAAGCACACCTGGTAAGATGGAGCAATAAGGGTTTTTTTTTTTTGCTACAAATTAAGGACAACCGACAAGGTTAATCATCTTCAAAAGTATAATTCCTTGTTTGAATTATTTGTCTAGTTTAAAAATTAGGTTTAGGTTGAACATGCATGAAGATTAGGTTTTAGATTTCCTTGAGTGAAAAGATCCTTGGATAAGTATGGATTTGTGGTTTTACCTTAGGTTTGAGAATTAGAGGCTCCCTTTGGTAATATAGTTAAAAGATTTAATAGTTGGAGTATTATGATAAATCAGTAATTGTTGGGAATTTGTGGTATAATAATAGTTTTGTGACTAGGACAGACATAGTTGTGAAATGAATATTAATGATTTTTAAGATGGGTAGTTACCATATTAGATTGTCCTTGACCTCGTATGCTCCCTATATTTGGTAATTTCTTGAGGGTTTCATTGCTAGTTAGGGTTTGAGTATAATGATGATAAGTTTGTATTGGGTAATGATATACTTTTGGAATTAGAAAAACTAAGAAGATAACTTTGGATGTTATGTAGGAGTTACCGTTGTATAATGAGATAAACATATAATGGAAGAATTTGTAAGTTTGGGATTAAATATGCATAAGTAAAATGCTTATTGAGGATTTAGTTGTATTAATTTTTAATGATATTTAAGGAGACATAAGTACTGAAGATTTTTTGTTAATGTTGATTTTGTATTAATGAAAAAAAAAGAGAAGTTGGAGGATGGTAAATTAAGGAAGTGACATTTATCGCAATGAGTTTTCTTTTTAGAGAAGTATTAGTTATTATTGATTGCCGGATTGCTTTTATCTTTTAAGGTGGATAGTGCTAACCTTTACTTGTTGGCATTAGTAAATAATTATTTTTTTTTGTATAAGGGGTAATGATTTCAAAGGTTTGATACTGCTTGCGCACCTACTCGACCATCCTAGCTCATTACCCATCCATTTCCTTCCTTCCCCACGCAACAGCCTACCCTCCTGCAGACCTCTTCCCTTCTCCGATGCATTTGACACCCACCTACACCATCAAACAACCTACAACATCCAACCCATCCAACTTTTGCAGCCGCCCCATCTTTCCCCTATTTTTCCCTTCCCTTCTTCAGCCCCGACCTGCAGCAAGATCCCTCCTTCCCTCTCCCTTTCGGTTCTCCCTTTTTCTCCCTACAATTCCCTTCTTTTTCTTCTTCTACTTCTATCACTGAGTGTCCTTGCCTACAGCCTCCACTTCACTCCATTTGCACCACCAAACCAACAACCGGGTGCCTTTGTTTTGAAGCCCCCAACTTGCTCCCTTTCACCATCAAGCCCACTACCAAAAATTACCAAACTTGCAACCTTGCCAAGCTTCCCTCTCCCCTCGTGATTTACCTTACTAAGTAGCACCTCCTTCCAGCGTAAGTATTCTACCCTCCGGTGAGTGTGGTACATTGGTTAATTCCCTAATCTTATTTTGGGCATTAGTTCTCATAGGTTGTCATTTTATTATTTTATTTAGTAAAGATACTAATGCATGCATAGTTGTGTGGATGGTGTTATTTATTTTTAGGTAATATCAACATCGCTTAAGGTATCCTTGGAAGAATATTTTTCGTGGTATTATTTTCTTAGCTCAAAGGTAAATCCAACTAATCCGTAAATGGTAGAATCTTGTGTGAAAATGATAGGTTAGTTTTCTAGGATAAAAATCATGCTAGGTTGAGGATGTCAAATAACTTGTATTTTGTTGGGAAATGGAAGCATGTTTTAGTTCATTTCTATGTGAATATTATGATGTGCAGACTAATATATGTTATCATGCTAATATTTATATGCCAAAGTAGTATTCAAAAAAAATTGGAAGTGTATGCTTATGACAACATATATAGTTTATGCCAAAGAGAAATGTGCATATTTAGGGTTAGAGTCCAACCGGAAATTTGTCATGTTTCATGGTAGACCTACAAATTAGTTAAATGTGTTCCTTGGATATTTTAGATATTTTTGGACGTATAGGATGTTAAGTTAGAGTATAAATGTGCTTAAATGGTGATTATTGTGTGTTGCATGTTCTAGGGGTAAAAATGTAAATTTTAGATACCATGATTCGTATTTGAAAGTTATTCGTGGAAATTACATGAATTTTATGAGATACTAGAAATGCATGCTAGGAGTGTATATGTGTACTATGTATGGTGAATGCTTAGGGGTAATATGGTCCTTTGTCGTACTGAAGAAATTATTGTATGATAAACTATCGTTAGCTATTTTATGTTAGCATTTTCATGACAAATATCCTATAGAGATAAATCTGGTAATAAAGTAAAGGAAAATGTGGTAGTTATAGGTTGAAGGGTATTTTGGTCATTAGGGAAAATATGATTCAAAAGAGAATAATTTGGCTAGTTGACTTAAGTTTTGACCTCAGAATAACTTTGGAAATAATTAAACGGATGGATTAAATAATTGGATTGGATAATTATTCGGGCTATGGCATGATGCCTAACCCTATGTTGTGTTGGCTTGGAATTATTGCGATCCTTTAGATTTGGCATTGGTTGATTGATTGATGGCTAAGTTTTAATATTATGGACCTTGGTATTCTCAAATTAATAACCTGACATTTTATAAGACATTAACCATTTAAAGAGGAAGATTTGAGTTTGGAAAGGAATCTTGTGCCTTGGATTTAGCCCCCGAGTACATAGGTTGGGCATTCGGGTCAAGGGGCTCACTTCTGCTCTGTAGGTATTCCAAACACCTTATAGGGGGTTACGCGTATTTAAGGACTTGAGTTTTGATGTTTAGTATGGATGACTAATATATCGTGTGGCTTCCTTGGCGAGCGTTGCCCTTGAATTGAGTGAATTGATTTGGTATTAACTCCTTGATGATCATTGTCTTGGATATGGGATTGTATTCTACTCGAGAATTGAGATATAAATGATATAACTGGATTAGACACCCACCATAATACATCTGTAATAATTGGATTAGGCGTGAATTGAACTTGGTTAGATCGTTTGGAATATCAATAATTCTTCCTATTATGCTATAAAGTATGATCGTTAGTATTTTGAAATGGTTGTGAAAGCATGTTTTTAGTGCCTTTGTTAGGAATTTTGACCTAACAAGTATTGTTAATTGTGATGTGGAATTATATCATGAAATCGTGGCTTTGTATGTGATCGTATATTTTAATTGATTCTCTTGTTTGTATGATAATTGTAAATATGGGTATGCTACCTTTCCGGAGGCATTGTGGTTTACTCAGTACGAGGAATTCGTACTGATATTATCACTTTTCAGAGGAGTACATTCGTGGCATGCAGTGGTTGAAGGATTTTGAGGAGCATCACCCAGATGAATAGTTAGAATAAGGGAGTGAGTGGACCCTGTCCCCATTCCCCCTTTTGTAATATTCGATGGACTGGGTGAGTACAAGGGTAAACCACTGTTGCACCTTCGTGTGCCCCTTTAATTATTTTCTAAAACTCGTTTGTCACTTAATTACCTATATGGTCTTATAGTATGGATAATCTTTCATTTGCAAAACCCTTATTTATGGTCTGAATTGTTTTAAGCTTTAGCACTTGACATAAGGAAGGTGAGGAGACCAAACTTATGTTGAGTGTGGCGGTAACACCCACCATTTTATAATTATCGCTTTTGCAAAATAAAATTTAAATGAAATTTTCAAGTTCTGATTTTGGGGTGTTACAATTGTAATATTCATTAAAGCTTCATTTTGAAAGAATCTTGATTCATTGTTTTGGATTAAAATTTGGTTTTTATCCCTACTTTACCCAACTTTGGGACAAAGTTCCTTTTTAAAAGGGTAGTGATGAAATATACCATTTCTTAAAACCAAAACTTGTATAAGATCTTTTGTATTTAAAATAAAATATTATTATTTTGAATATTTTATCATATATTTTATCAAAATTAAAATCCTTTCTTAAAATAGTATTTATGTGAGATCTTTTGAGCCACTTTTGACTATTAAGCTTATTCTAAATCATTCTATGTTTCTCATTTTTTAAATCCTTGGCTTTTTTTGAGTCTTGTAAGCCAATGCAAAATTTTATTTGGGGATCTCTAGATAAAAGTTCTATTCATGACCCGATTAGTAATATTTTAGTATTTGAAGCACTGACACAAACTTTTAACTATCCAATATTTATAAAACTTTTGTGATTACTATACTACAGTGTTACTGAACTTAAAATCATTTTCAAATATCCTTTAATTAATTTTATAAATATTCAGACTTAGTTATATATTTTTGGATGTGTATATGTTGTGAAATTTGATTTTTATCCATCAAACCTAACTTAAAATTTATGAAACATCAACTCAACCTTCCATGTGTCACATTTTCCCAAACCAAAGTCTGAGATTACCTCTTGTGTGTTAAAATTCTTAGCTAGACATGCAAAAAATATCGAAGCTTCAGAGTTACCATAATACCCATAATACATTATCTATTGTAGTATACAATAATTTTGGCATTATAATAATGATGATGTTTTTACTTTTCATCATTCTTATAGGCTTCTCTTATCAAAGAAGGCGATTTAGATATATATATATTTTCACAACTACTGGTATTTTTTATTTTGTTCCTTCTTTTTTTCATTCATATGATTACTCTATAGTTTTTCATTTGGCTTTGTATAGTTTACATGAAGAAAGTAAGAGAGGAAATTATTTAAATTATGATAATTATACTATTAATTGCGATTCTATATATCATCTAAATTGTTTAAATTTCTATGGAAATAAAAATTAGGTTATACTAATGGATAAAGAATGGCTGAAATTGAATTGAGCGTCACCTCAATATTTGGAAGGGATTGATTATTTTCTAGATTTTTCTTTTATCATGTCACATTTAGATGAATAGTTGTAATATGAAAGAATGATTAGTTGTCCATGTAATAAGTGTGCAAATGTGCATTTCAAAAATAGAATTCAAGTTCGCTTTCATTTGTTGAAGAATGGAATTCTACAAAGTTATGTTATGTGGGATAACAATGGTGAGGTTTTGAATGTCTCTCTATCTGTCCAAGATACTTTTATGTATCATGATGACATGATAGAGATATTAGAAGTTGGTTATGGTGTGATTGGGATGGATTTTTTAGAGAATAATGGTAGAAATGAACATAACTTCACCTAAAAAGAATTTACTGGCAAAGCAGCTCGATTCTATTGCCTCTTGAAGGAGTTTAAAGAGCATTTAACTTTGGATGGATCTAGAGTTTCAAAGTTAGGGTATCATATGAAGTTGCTACATATTAAATGTATGAACCATTGGAGCAATACCTCCTTTAGTGAAATGTTGAAGCTTTAAAATGGGACATTAGGTTGTAATATTCTAAATTCCTATGATGAGTGTCATAGCATCATCTATGATTTAGGGCTAGCTTGTATAAAAATTCATGCATGTCCAAATGATTGCATCATCTATTGGTGTGAACATGTTGATGCATAAGAATGTACACAATGCTATATGACAAGGTGGAAGATAGATGGAAAAAGGGTTCCCCATCAAATTTTACTATATTTTCCTATAAAACGTAGATTGCAAAGGTTATTTATGGCAGGTGTGACATCAAAGGATATGCGTTGGCATAAAGAAGATAGCGTTGATGATAGGATAATGAGACATCCAGTGGAATCTCAAGCATGGAAGTATTTTGATGAGGAGTTTCCATCATTTGCAGACGATCCTCGTAGTGTGAGACTTGGGTTAGCTACAGATTATTTCCAACCATTTAATAATTTCTGGGGATCATCTCATAACATTTGGCCAGTCATTTTGGTTTCATATAATTTACTGATGAGTTCATATTTTGACACATTTTATACCCTTATAATCTTAGTTTTTGGTAGTTTATTTAGCTAATATAGGGGAATAATTATTGTTTTATGCTTAAGTGGTAAAAATTGCATAAATATTATTATTTGAGCTAAAATCATATAAATTAAGTAAATTTAAAATAAAATATTATTTATTAATATTTATTTAATTTTATTTTGTAGGTTTTGTTTTTAAATAAAAGAAAAAAAAGAATTGGACCTTTGGACCAGCAGCCCGAAAGCCGAAGGCCCAAAGGCCCAGAACAAAGAAACAAAGAAGATGCAGCGAAAATCAAACAAGCCGCACAAAACGAAGAAAAAAAATAAAAGAAGAGGCGGCAGCGCAGGGCTGACATGGCACAGAAGGCAGCCGTCAGCGGTTAAAAAGAAAGAAAGAGCAGCACGAAAGAGAAAAAAATTAGGACCAAGGCTGACGTGGAAAGGCGGTCTGACAAAAATAAAAGGATGTAGAGCCGTAGAGAAAAAGTGTGCGTCGAGGAAAGAGGAAGCCTTCACAGGCTCGGGCGACCAAAGAGAGAGCCGAGAGAGAGCAGCGCCTTCATAGGCTCGGCAGAGAGGGGCGGCATAGCGCGTCACGCGAAGGACAACAAGAGGGTTTAAATTGCGTGCCGGCTACGGTCACACCAATTTTTGATGCCGTTGCCGGGGATTGGTAACTTCACCTTTATTTTGCTAGTATTTTTAGTGTGTTTTTATTTTTAGTGTTTTTGTATTTTTTCTTTTAGTTTTGTTTTATATTTTCTTAGGATTTTTGGGGTGTTTTGTTTTTCTCTTAACCTTTTCCTTTGAAGTGTTAGTATTTTTCAGGTGGCTATGAGAGGATCCTTGGGTTATGGACAACTTGGCATGAATCTTAATTCAAGAGTAAATGATGAAAGTTTAAGCAATTTTGATGATAGACTTTACCAATTCTCCACTCTTGTTTTACAGGTAGCTGAAGCTATTAGAGTTATTAATACAAGTGGAGTGTGTCAAACGCAAGGAAATCCATATGCTTACCATGAACAAGCTTTGAGAGGAGGAGGATGGATGCAACCTCATGCTCAATCTTTTAATGGTTTCCAAGGACAAGATCCCTATACAAGCACATACTACTCGGGAATGAGGCATCAACCCAACTTTGGATTAGAGATGAATGATCATTATCAAGTTCCATATCAAGACCCTTACACACGCGAATATGAAGATTATCAATATCCTCAACAAGAATCTTCTCCAGTTTCAGAATCCTCAAGTTCAGAAAAAATGGATAAAATTTTTGAAGCACTGATAAATAGTTAAAACCAGTTGGTAGAAGGGTAAAATCAACTGATGCAAAGTCAGATTATGCAAACTGAAAGGGTGTCAGTGCTAGAGGAGAAAATGGGTTATATTGTCAACATGATCAATCAATTACAAGTACAAAAAGAGCTCTCTAGTACTTCAATTCCAAATTCAAGTGAGAGTTATGAGTATGATGATGCCATATCCGAATATAAGGATGAGCTAGTTGAGGAGGTTCCCATGGAGAACATTGAAAAGAAAGATCAAGTGGAAGAAGAGCTTATAAAAGTAGAAGAAGAATATCATAAAAACGAGGATCAAGTGAACAAAGAGAAGTATATGGATGACAAGACTATCACTTTCATCTACCATATGCCATCTTTGAACATTTATTCCCCAATTTTGTTGGGAGATAACCATGAGACACAAGGTAAGCCTTTGAACCACGTTGATTTTATTTATGCTAACCACACTCCTTGTTTTCCCTCTTTTAGCAGGTTGTATTGATCCAAGAGTGAAGAGAGTAATCAAATCATCTTGGATACATTTAATAAGAAGCATGATGCTCCAAAGGAGAGGTTATGTTGGAAGGATGTGTTTAAAGATTTTAAGATGGGAAAATATAATCCTTCGATAGAGAGATTACCGTACATGGACATTGGGCAAAACATTCTCTCTTTACAAACGAGCTTAAATTCCATGCTAGGTAAGTTACGTTCTTGCTGGATCAAAACTTTCATTAAATCTAACATTTTATCTTTTTCTTCCTTGCGGGATAAAGATGATCATCATGAGGAAGGATTTGGTGAAGCAGCTCTCAAGTGGACGTATCCACCTTGAAAGAGAAAAACCGAGATCACGTCAGGCTGAAGACATAAAAACAATTGCTGCTTGGGAGACAACCCAATGTTATGAGGGAGTTTTCTATCCTCTAGTTATTTATTTATTTATTTAGTTTTTATCTCCATACTTTAAATTTCATGTTTCCTTAGTTGTTTACACATTAAGGATAATGTGTGATTTAAGTGTGGGGGTGCGTATGTTTTATGTACGTATAAAAAAAAAAAAATTTAAAAAATAATTATTTATATTTTTTTAAAGTGTCTAGTGTTTTTAGAGTTGTAAGAGCCTTAACTAGTTAATGAGAAGTATATCTTTGAAATCTAACGAAAAGAGGATCATGAAATTGAGATAAAGTAAGTGGAGATTTTTTGTGTTAATTTCGATATAGGGAACACATATCTATGTGCCTAAATTTGAATGGAGAAAGAATATTTATGATTTTCTAATCACCGACATGGCATGTTAAGATTCATCACATTCCTCAATGAGCTTTTGAACCATATGTACCTTCTTTTTCTGAGTGAATTTACAAAAAATCATCTATTTTTCTTGGCTTCAAAATTTATTTGTAAACCTCATATATGTTTAATTGCTTTGATTTAATTATTTGCCATAGATCATGTATTGGACTATAGAGATTACTAGAACTTACTCTTGTGTTAGTAGAAGCTTATAGTCAAAATATGCTCTTTTTTGAGAAAATGATAAAGGCAGCTTAGGATTTTTCCATCACATGACCAAATAGCTTTACCTAATTTGTGTATCCATGATATACATCACTTAGTAACCCTTTGAGCCTATACAAGGAACACATACTTTTCTTAATTACCCACATTGAATAACCGTTAGGCCTTAATTTCCTTACCTTTGCTTAAAGCTAGTGGAAGGAAATCAAATCGTTATAGATATAAAGAGTGGTTGTGTATGTGTGTATGTGAAAGAAATATATGTATTTATCCTAAGAAAGGGGATTGGTTATGTTTGGTGGAGATAAAAAAAAATTGAAAAAAAAATTGAAGAAAAAAAAATGAAAAATGTCAAAAAAAAATGTCAAGATATAAGGAAGAGAGGGAGTTATGGAGATGATGTTGAGAAATTTCTATTCATGTTACATTTTATTGTGAAGGTGGAGAGGTGTATCTTTAATCATTGATGTGGAGTTAAGCATATATTTCATCTAATTATTAGATTCCACTAGCTCTTGTTCTTTTTAACATCACACTTCTAAAATACTCCATACCTTTCCTTACCTTAAACCCCGTTACAAGCAATAAGTAAGTCCTATTTGATTCTCAAGATGAGTAGCCTTTGATCTGATGGAGATTAGTCACAAGAGTTAAGCATATGGTTTGGTCCATTTGACAAGTATTTGATATCTTTCATGAGGTTTTATGCACAAGAACATGAACCTTCTTTATTTATATATGTGAGTTGTTTGTTATCTTCATCATCTTATCTCACATACATGAGTGTTTCTATACATTTGTAGTTATTAATCTAAGAGAAACAAATTAAGGGTATCCATAGTGAGGATGGATCTTGATGTGACTAAGGCGTGGTAGATTTTCATCCATAATATTGATCTATTCATACCTATCATGTCTATGTGTGAACCATATGTTGAAATTGATCATTTAAATTTCTCAATGCTGAATCTTGATTGATTCCTAATCTTGACATTTGAAAGTAAAAGATTCTAAGACAAAAATGGTTAAGGATGTTAGGTATGTTTTTATTTTATTTTATTTGTGTTTGATTTTGTGGGTATATCATCTGCAAAACCCTCATGAGACCTTACTCGTCCTCGATAGGTGACCTAGGGGTTTAAAGGGCTTGTTGCATATGCTAAGTGTAATCGTGAGACCTACGAAAGTGGCTATTTAATTTAATTTTATCTGTTTAGAGTAATAACTTGCTTGAGGACAAGCAAGAAGCTAAGTGTGGGGGTGTGATGAGTTCATATTTTGACACATTTTATACCCTTATAATCTTAGTTTTTGGTAGTTTATTTAGCTAATATAGGGGAATAATTATCGTTTTATGCTTAAGTGGTAAAAATTGCATAAATATTATTATTTGAGCTAAAATGATATAAATTAAGTAAATTTAGAATAAAATATTATTTATTAATATTTATTTAATTTTATTTTGCAAGTTTTTTTTAAATAAAAGAAAAAAAAAGAATTGGACCTTTGGACCAACAACCCAAAACCGAAGGCCCAAAGGCCTGGAATAAAGAAACAAAGAAGATGCGGCGAAAACCAAATAAGCCGCACAAAACGAAGCAAAAAAAATAAAAGAAGAGGCGGCAGCGCAGGGCTGACATGGCACAAAAGGCAGCCGTCAGCGGTAAAAAAGAAAGAAAGAGCTGCATAAAAGAGAAAAAAATTAGGACTAGGGTTGACGTGGAAAGGCGGTCTGACGAAAATAAAAGGATATAGAGCCGCAGAGAAAAAGTGTGCGTCGAGGAAGGAGGGAGCCTTCACAGGCTCGGGCGAGCAGAGAGAGAGCTGAGAGAAGGCAGAGCCTTCACATGCTCGGCAGAGCGATTCATGCGAAGGACAACAAGAGGGTTTAAATTGCGTGCCGGCTATGGTCACACCATTTACCTCCATGGATGTTTATGAAATCTCATTATCTTATGTTATCTTTGTTGATTGATGGTCCTAATTCACCAAGAATGGATCTTGATGTCTATTTGCAACACTTAGTAGAAGAGTTGAATGAATTATGGGAAGTTGGTGCCGACACATATGATGCCCATGCTAAACAAAGCTTTGTTATGTATGCATCGGTGCTATGGACTATTAGTGATTTTCCAGCTTATGCAGACTTGTCTGGTTGGAGCACTAGTGGATTTTTTTCTTGTCCATGTTGTCATAGGGAAGTTGGATCGTGTTCAATAATATATAAGATCTGTTACATGAGGTATGGATGTTGGTTGCCGATGGATCCTAGATGGAGACAATTGCCTAATGCCTTTGATAAAACAAAGGAAAAGAGTAATGTTCCTATCCCTTTATCAAGTGATGATATCTTGAGGTAGTGTAGTGAGTTTACCTAGGTACCATTTGGAAAGAAAATTACAAAGAGGAAGTGGGATGACACAAATAGCTTACATGGTTGGAGGAAGAAGATCATATTTTTTGAGTGACCTTATTAGCACAAGCTGAAATTACGTCATAACTTAGATGTGATACACATTGAAAAATTATTTATGAGAATATTATAGGGACATTGATGAATATTAAAGATAAGACTAAGGATAACTTGAAGGCTTGATTAGATTTAGTGTCCATGGGTATAAGGGAAGATCTTCATCCAATTATTGAAGAGGATAGATTAAGAGTGCCTATAGCATGCTATATATTGAGGGGTGATGAAAAAACTACATTTTATGAGATGTTTCAAAAGTTGAAGACTCCTAATGACTATTATTCAAATCTCTCCCATTGTCTGAAAGATAATGGCCGGTAGATCTCCTGTATGGAGAGTCATGATCATCACATCTTATTGAGCAACTTCTTCCTATTGCTATTCATGGTCTCCTTCCCAAACATGTTTATGAATGGTTAATTGAATTGAGTTAGTTTCTTCTTTAGGAAATTGTGCTAAAAGAACTTGAGCATGAAGGATTTGGATGCTCTTGAAAGTCAAATACCTTACACGTTGTGTAAGTTACAAATGGTATTTCCACCATCCTTCTTCACTTGTACGAAACACTTAGTCATTCATTTGGTAGAAGAGGCGAAGATTGCTGGGCCAGTGAGATATCGTTGGATGTATCCAATAGAGAGGTACTTTTTAAATTACAAGTTTCACATTCATTTACTTTTATACTTAGATAAAATACTTCTTCATTTAACTTTGTATCAAAATTTATGTTATTAGGTATATGGGTACCTTGAAATCCAATGTTAGAAACAAAGGTTGCCCTGAAGGATCAATTGCAATGGGTTATTTAGCAAATGAATGCCTTATCTTTTATTCTAGGTATATAGATGACATGGTTACTAAGTTTAATCATAGAAGTCGAAAGTATGACAAAAGAAATGAACTAGACATTTTTAAACATATTGGGCATCCATTGGGGAGGCCTATCCTTTAGGATTTTGGTTTTGAAGAGTTTGATCAGGCTCACTTATATGTCCTCCATAATTATGACGAGCTTCAAGAATTTGTAAAGTAAGTCAATTTTTATTCTAAAATTCATAAGAGTATTTTTCATATATTTATATTAAGGTCATATATGCAATTTCCTAAAACTTTGAATTTCATTTTTATATTAGGATGCACAAAGAAGAACTAACGATTGAAAATCCAAATCCTAGAAATGTAGAGAGGAGACATAAGACTCAATTTGCAGATTAGGTTTATGATCGTGTATGCCATCTCTCCTTAATTTCTATGATGTGATCAAATGTTATCTATGATGTGTAAATTTATTTATATTTATTTCATTAATTAATAGGTGGAGAAATTATATAAAGAAGGATCAGTTGATGAAAGTTTGTATCACTTGGTGTGTTGTCCATTATGCACCACAAGGTGCTATAGTGGGATTATTGCTAATGGGTTTAGATTTCATACACTTGATCGAGAAGTAGATAAGAAATTCCATAATAGCAGTGTTATGGTGCAATGAGATGTTTGTAAGCTGCAATATCTCGGTAAAAATCATGTTGTTTTTTGAAATGTAATTGGTATGACATGCAACATGAAGGTAGATGATATAAAGTAGATGAATATGGAATAACTAGTATACATAGAGGTTTTTCATTATAAACATATGAACCTGTACTATAATCACAAGTGGAGTAGGTGTAATCCCCCAAATTTTTAAAACCCTATATTTTAATAAATAAATTTTATTTTGGATAAATTAGCTTTTAAATATTTTTAATTTAATTATTTTATGGATTTTTGAGTGTATGAAATTTGGTATAAATATTTTAATAAATTAAAATAAATGTTTTGTTATTTATCATACTCTTGTTATTTAAATAATTTTCCAAATTATTATTTTGCTAAAATTTTCCCTTTTAAATCCTTATATTTTAACTATATTAAATTAAATTATTAAATCAATTTATTACCCAAAATTATTCTATTTTATTATTTTATCAATTAAATTATTTTATTCAATTTTCCCTTTTATTTTTCCTTTTCCCTTTCTCCTTTTTCTCTTTTCCTTCTTTCTCCTTTTCTTCCTTGGGCCGCCAGTGGCCTGCCTTCCTCTCCCTAGAGCGCTGGGTCTGCGGCCCAGTCTTCCCCTGCCTTTCCCACATCGCCCAGCCGCCCCTATTTCTTTCTTCCTTTCTTGCCCGACCGGACCGGCTCGCTCTATTCCTTCGGCCGGTCTGCTCGCTCGCACCCAGCCCCTCCTTAATTCTCCTTCTTTCTTCTTCCTCCATCACCGGCGATAATCCCGGCCACCCTCCACCATTTTCGCCGCCCAACCTGCAGCTCCCTCCCCCCGTTGACCTCCCCCATCTCTCTCTCTCTCTCTCTCTCTCTCTCTCGCGTTGTTTTCTCTGCCCATCCCGATCCAACCATCCCTGTCTCCCTCTCCCTCTCTTTGCCATTGCCATACCCCTTCTTCCCCCCTACAACACCATTCCCCTACCACCTACAGCCAACCCTCGAGATCCCTGTCTCCTACCTTCTCTTCCTCTTCTATTTATTTCTCCTTCCCTGCCCGTTCTGTGTCTTTTCCCGAACTCCCCGACCCTCTCTTCTTTCCTCTCTTCTTCTCCCTCTCTCCCCCTGTTTTTGTTTCGCCGCCAATATCCGCCGCTGTCGTGGCCTCAACCACCACCTGCCACCCTCTACCTCACCCTCGAGCCATCACAGCGCCCATCAAGCCACCCCGCAGCCCCCTTCTTCCTCCTCTACTCTTTTTCTCTTCTCTCCCTCCCTTCTCGGCAACCATCCTGCACCACCACATTTCGCCGCCGTCTTGCCGCTTTCGCTACCACTTGAGCCACCTTATTACTCCCTGCAACCCTCTCTACCACACCTAATGCTCCTTTGGTCGAAAACACCACCTGCAGGCCCTTATTTTTCCCCTCACTTTTCCTTCCTCACTAGCCCCCATCTTGCACCCACTTCGACCACCACCTTCGCAGCCTCGCTGCCGCCACCTCCGCCTCTCTTAGCCGCCTTCAACCCTTCGCCGACCACCACTTACACCCCCTCTCCACCTCTGAACCCTTCCCTTGCCCTAAATCCTCCCCCAACCATCTTCTTTCCTACCCCCAAACCATCAACCTAAAAATGCCCACTTTTCCCTATTTTCACCACCTTCGAACCCCCTCCTTTTCATTTCTTTGCATACAACTCATGCTGTATTAGCAACATGAGTTTCTACATTTCTTGATCTATTTTTAATAACTTTAAGGTATAATTATATTTTAAGTTAATTATTCTATTAATTGTTAAAGCCTTATATTTTGATTTCATAAGTTCTAATATAATAAGTCTTGAATTATTTTAGGTATTGGTTTTGATAAATCAAGCTTGGACCTTTAGCTGGAATACCGGTAAGGTTTGTTTTTACGGGAATCAAGGTAATCGTTAAATCTCGCTTAAACTCATGGATTAATGTATGTTAGCACATTAGGCATTTTTAATGTGTATTATGCTTGATATATGTTGTTAATATATTATATATGTTTTCTTGTGTTGGTTGATGAAAAGGAAGTATGATAGATTATGTTGCTATGTTTGGAAATATTATTTAAGGTAGAAGTTGGTTATTAATGAAAATATTAAGTATTATCCATATTGTCCTATACTATTGTGATCTTAATGCATGATTAATGTTTTGTGAGCCTTAGGGGATTTTATTAATGTACCTTGTAAAAGAATATGGCCTAATATATATATGGGTACTAATAAGTATTGTATTAATTACAAGAGTTGTGGGTAAGGTGTTAATATTAATATTTTATGTAGTAATAATAACAATTTAATATAAGTGGAGTAATAAGGGGTGAGATGGTAAATTTTTAATAGAAGGATAATTTTGTAATTTTGTAATAAAAGGGCAATTTGGTAATTTTGTAACAAAAGGGCAATTTGGTAATTTTGTAATAAAAGGGTAAATTGGTAATTTTGTAATAAAAGGGCAATTTGGTAATTTTGTAACGAAAGGGTAAATTGGTAATTTTGTAATAAAAGAACAAATTGGTAAATTTGTAATAAAAGGCAAAAGGGCAAATTGGTAACTTTGTAATAAAAGGGCAAATTGGTAATTTTGTAAAAAAGGGGCAATTTGGTAATTTTGTAATGAAAGGGCAATTTAGTAATTTTGTAATAAGAGGATAAATTGGTAATTTTGTAATAAAAGGGTAATTTGGTAATTTTGGAATAAAAAGGGTAATTTGGTAATCTTGTAACAAAAGAGCAATTTGGGAATTTTGTAATAAAAGGGTAATTTGGTAATTTTATAATAAAAGGGTAATTTGGTAATTTTGGAATAAAAAGGGTAATTTTGGTAATCTTGTAAAAAAGGGGCAATTTGGTAATTTTGTAATGAAAGGGCAATTCGGTAATTTTGTAATAAAAGGGTAAATTGGTGATGTTGTAATAAAAGGGCAATTTGGTAATTTTAGAATAAAAAGGGTAATTTGGTAATCTTGTAACAAAAGGGCAATTTAGGAATTTTGTAATAAAAGGGCAATTTGGTAATTTTGTAATAAAAGGGTAATTTTGGTAATCTTGTAACAAAAGGGCAATTTGGGAATTTTGTAATAAAAGGGCAATTTGGGAATTTTGTAATAAAAGGACAATTTGGTAATTTTGTAATAAAAAGGGTAATTTGGTAATTTTGTAATACAAGGGCAAAATAGTAATTTTATAATAACAGAGCAAGATGGTAATTATATAATAAAATGGAAAAATGGTAATTCTTTAATAAAAGGGTAAAATGGTGATTTTATAATAAAAGGGCAAAATGGTAATCCTATAATAAAGGGGTGAAATAGTAATTTCGTAATTAGAGGGCAAATGGAAATTTTGGAATTAAAGTGGTCAAATGGTAATTCTGTAATCCAGGATAAAATGATAAGATTATAAGTGAAAGGGGTGTTATGGTAATTTTTGAAAGTTAAGGGGGTAAAATGGTAAATTTGGAAGTAAAGGGGTAAAATAGTAATTTTGTAAATAAGAGGGATGAAAGTGGAAAATGGAAAGGAGTAATTTAGTAGTTATAATAACTGAGAAGGGCAAAATAATAATTTAAATAACTAAAGGGTACTTTGATAATTTAATAATGGAAAGGGGTAAAATGGTAAACATGATAAATGTGAGGGGCAATTTGGTAATTTAATCAACTAGAGGGGTAATTTGGTAATTAGGATATTAAACAAGGGTAATTTGACCAACTAAAGAGCAATTTGTTAATTATAGTAAAGGAAATGGGTAAATTGGTAATCTAACTAACCTAATGGGAAATACATTAAGTGTAACAATTACAAAGTGTGATTAGTGGCTTAATAAGGGTAGGAGATAGCTCGGTAACCTAAACCGAGTAAGGGTGTAGCTAAGGCTGCCTATGTGTTATGTGTTTTGCTTGCCTTGGATACCTTGTACAATTTTATTTCGTGCTCTACACGCTATTATCTTATAGCTGAAGTTAGCCATGTATGTCTAGGGCGGAATCTGTTGAATAAGATACGATAAAATACTAATCATGTAAAGTGGAAGATTATTGAGCCTGGTCCAGCCGATCCACCGGTTAGTAATAGTAGTTAGGTGCATTCTTCCCTATGAGTGACCGATCCACCGGCGAATAATAGTGGTGTGGACTTTGTCCCACAAGTGACCGGCCCACCGGCTAAAATAGTGGGGTGTTCCTGTACTTACATGGATTCGATGAAAAGCATGGTGTGCATCGTCTTCCGATAAAAAGATTAATTAAATGATTAATCTGGAATAAGTATATACTTTATGTGTGGCCTTGATCATTTATAAGTGGTAGAATTTCTTCATGACTTTATGTACTAAATGTGTGGGTTTGAATATTGTGTTTACACTTGTCATTATGTATGAATATAGTAGTATTTCATGTGTTACATGCGGACCTGCTTTAAGTGTGCATCTAAAGGGTTACTCAGTACCGTAGTACTGAAGGGTTCCCTTCGTGGGGCCCCTGCCTATTCAATGGGCAATACTCCTTGCATGTTGTATTCAGATGCTATTCAAGTGGACTCTCGGGATAGAGCATGAGGTACTGTCCAGAAATTTTAGGGCTTTAATTTGTCTCTTTTAAATTCAATGTATTTGTTATTTTGTAACCACCGTTGTTGAATTTTTCTCTTGTAAAGTGTTTACTGCACTTCTCTGATTTACATATGCTTAAGTTTCTCGTAAAATTGTATTTTACCTTTTTAGCCTTAGCACTTGGTACTAGAACGGTAGAAGTGAACCGGTTTGGTACTAAGTGTGGCGGTAATATCCCCAAAATCCACGGTTTATTAATTTGCTTCCGCTAATTTCCTTTTGATTAACGAAATTTTTCAGTAGTGAATTTTGGGGGTGTTACAGTAGGTCTTTTATGTTCAAGATCCAAGACATGATGATTGGAATGTTGTGATTAATATAGAGCTTCGAGACTTGTATAACATGCCGGAAGGGGAAGAAGAGCAAATACTAGATAAAATTAATGATGAAGTTGTGCAACAAGGAGATATTAAGGGCTCTAACTATGTTTTCCAATCTATAAGACATATGGAAAATATTTCTTTAGCGACTAATCATTTCAAAGTAGAACAAGGAGAGAAAGTAATCAAATGGGTAACAAGTAAAATTAAGAGCATAAATCAATGATGGGAAGGAAGTTGGGGGAAGAGAAAGAAGAGAAAGAAGAAAAATTCAAATTTGGATGACTTTATTGTTGCTAATGATGTTGAAGACTAAGATATAACTATTTTGTGACTTTTTTCTAAGTATTTATTTGTGTATGGACATCAACTATTTAAAATCTTTTATTTTCTTTTTTAGTTATTGTACAAAATTTTAATTACTTTTTTGATAGAGTCATGATTCTAGCATATTATAAATGTTTATTTATTTCAAATTTTATGTAGTGTTCTTTGTAATGTGAAATCTAATTACCTTATTTTTTCTCGCACATATGTCAGAGCAAGATAAACTAAAGATTATGTGTAAGAACATTGTAAAAGGAAGTGTTGGTGTTCGTAGAGGGAAAGGTATTAAGATTTTACCTAGTTCGGATCTTATTATAATGTATTCTTATTAATTAATAATACTGCCTACTTACTTCTATAATGAAACTTAGCTGACATACAAACACTTGCCATCACTAGGAGTTTCTCTAAACTATCTCATCAGCATAATTGCAAAAACTTGCCACTGCGAGGTAATTAAAATGCTACCCAAGTTTGAGTTGTATTGAGATTTGGAATATGGGATCCTATTATTTTCACAAATATATATGTTAGCACTTTTTTTTGTTAACCTTTTATCTTGGTGACTTATCCTAGATAATAAGTTGGTTGTAAGACATGCAATATATATATATATATTAATGCCCAAATGGTCCAGGTCAAAATCATTTCAGTTTTGTAATCATTTTATAGTATGGAAGTCATCTAAAATTGATACCTGAAATCAAATATGTACATATTTAGCAAAATCATAACATGTAGGTTAATACAACGCTTCTATGGTGCATAAAAATCTATAGACACTTAGCTAACTTTATTCTTCATTAGGTATACAATCATTTTCCTTATATTTAAATATTAAATCATTTCATCATTCTACTATTCATTAATAAATCATCAATGTTAGAAGCATGAAGAGTCACACATATTTCAATTGAGGCCATTCTTGCCTATAACAATGCTTGACTGATTTTTGTTTTTGGAGTCTGTCATATATGAAGAGAGGCAGTCTTAAACTTTTTCTAAATTCCAACTCATCCTAAATTACGATATTGCTAGAGTAAATACTTTTTTTCTTCTTATTCAAGCCATTAAAATGCACATACTAACCTATCTAGTAACCATCTACTCGTTCACTTATTTTTATCTGCCACATTTGAACAAGAAGCCATGATATTCTATTTCTAGTGTAGTGAATGCCATCAAAGAGGAATTTTTAGTTACATCATTATGATGAATGCAATGATACATTGATTTTTAGTTTCTATTATCTATCTTGTTGTGGATTTTATGGGAGATAGTGCATGTGCTATGCTGTGATTGATTATGACTCTTGTAATGTGTCAGTGGTTGAGTTTGGTTTTCTGATGCAAGATAATTCCCTGCTTTATGAAATAATATTATGTACCACAGAAGTAGTAGTTTTTCTTATCTCAATGCATAATTTGCTTCTTTCTTCATTTTTGACCAAGTCCAAAACTTTGTTTTAGTGTTATGCATAGACAGGTCACCAAAAAAAAATCCCTATTGCAATAGGAATAAAATATTTATGAGGAGATGAATAATACTCCTATACTTTTTTCATGTTGAGGCAACGCTCTTGACCACTATTATTGCCGGTGGATCGGTCTCCAGGGCAGAATGCTCCTGGTCACTATTATTTGCCAGTTGACCGGTCTAGCCCCGACTCACATAGTGTTCCATTATAAGTAATTAGTATTTTTCCATAACTTTATTCACACACATAACTGGTTTTATTGAGCTCGGGACCCCCACTATTTTAGCCGGTGGACCGGAATACATATAATCATCATCCAGAGCAAAACGCTCCTGAGCCACTATTATATCCGGTGGACCGGTACTCATAATCACTTGCCAGGGCAACACGCTCCTGAGCCACTATTATAACCGGTGTATCGGTACTCAATATCATAAGTCAACTAGACCCAGCTCATTAATCTTTCACTTTCGTAATTAGTTTTTTTCCTTTCTTTAATCAGCACAACAATTTTATGTATTTGCCTCGGATGGGAGATCAATAACTCGGGACACAATGGTACACCGGTTGTACCAGTGCATATAAGCTACTCAGTACCTTTCAACCACGAACCCAAGGACACAAAGATACCCTGGTCGTACTGGTGCATAAAGCTAACTCAGTATCCTACCGACAAGGACACCTAATCCATAAGTATGCATACCCCCTAACTAGGTCCGTAGAGCTAGAAAGAGTAAGATATATGGCCTGGCTGGGGCACAAAGGCACACCAGCAAATACCAGAATAATCGTGGACTAAACCACGTCTTTAGGGTAGCGACCCCTAATAAGTCACCATTCCCGATCTTGAGGTCTTTCACTTTAAATATTAATGTCTTAATTAAAGTGATCATGAAAAGCACAATAATTAGATACTTATTCACTTGCAATTGTTCCGATATCATTAGTCGTTTCTTATTCAGACAGTTATCCAAGATAATATAGAAAAGTCATTAAGGCCATCATAATCTCATAATTCCGAATTAGGATTTGTTCTCGTGATACTCAATTATCAAATACTCTTACGTTGCTAATCAGCATTATTTGAGTCATATTATGAAATTCCACAATCACAATGACATATTGGGTATAAATTACTTATCTACCCCTTACTTATATAATCGCTAAGTCATCCCTTCCTTACTTGACAAATTACCATATTACCCCTTTAGGTTGCTTATTTACCAAATTACCCTTTACTCGGTTTAGGTTACCAAGTTATCTCTTACGCTTTTTAGATAACCATTCACCCCTCATAATTGCTACACTTATCATATTTCCCCTTTGGTTGGTTAGATTACTGCATTACCCTTCTCCTTTGTTAAAATTACTAAATTTCCCTTGAGTCGGATAACTTACCAAATTACCCTCCTTCATTATCATGATCACCATTTTGCCCCTTTATTTGGTTAAATAATTACTAATTTACCATTTAGTCGGCTAAATTACCAAATTGCCCCTTTAGTTGGACAAATTAATAAATTTCCCTTCTTCTTTATCATAATTACCATTTTACCCCTCTTAGTTATTATAATTGCCATTTTACCCTTTTCAATTATTATAAATCCCAAATTACCCTTCTTCATAATTACAATTATTAATTTACCCTTCTTTATAATTATAATTATAATTACCAAGTTACCCTTCTCCATATTTATAATTATTAATTTACCCTTCTCCATTTTTTATATTTACTATATTACCCTTTTCCATTATTAAAATTACCATAATGCCCTTTAATTGGTTAAATTACCAAATTACCCTTCTCTAGTATCGTAATTATCCAATCACCCTTCTATAATCATAATTTAATTACCAAATTATCTTTCGTATTTATCATAATTACCAAGTTACCCCTTACTCCCAAGTTGACCATAGTATCCTTTTATTTATAAATTACTCTTCTACCCCTTGCATCCAAATTGCCACAACATCCTTTTATTTATAAAAATTACCATTTTGCCCCTTACATCCAATTTTACCATATTACCCTTTTGCTTGCAAATTACCATAATACCCTCCTTCATCCAAAATTACTATTTAACCCCTTACTCCCAAAATTACCATTCTTATCACTTACTTATGAAATTACTATATTACCCTTTGACTCCAAAATTACCACTTTACCCTTTTCTCCAAAAATTACCATAATACCCCTTTACTTATAAAATTATCATTTTGTCATTTAATCATAAAATTACCATATTTTTCTTTTGCCTCAAAAATTACCATAGTACCCTTCTTTCTCACAACTTACAATTTTATCCTTTTACTTAAAAAATTATCATTTCACCCCTTTCTTTCAAAAATACCAAAATACCCCTTCACTACAAAATTTCCAAAATACCCTTTTCACTTATAAAATTTCCACTTAACCCCTTTATTACACCACTTTTATGAATTTACCACCACTACATAAAGTACTAATATTAGCACTTCATTCTTATCATTTAACTCCACCAACTTGTCATTATTCAACATAATACTCATTAGCAACTACATATATTAGATCAAATACTTACATAAGCATATTACTAAAATACCCTTTGACAATAATATTATTCATGCATTGGCAACATAATACATCATAGACAAGCATTTAATATTTCCATCAAATATCAAACTCATTCCTTAAGTATCATCTCTACACATGGCACAAAAGCTATCATAATTTTCTTTTCCTTTCTTTTTATCAATCAATATAAGCAACCATATATATATCATACTAGGCAACACAAAACATGCATAAAATCATACTAAAATCTCTAATGTGCTAGCATACGTTTTTCTGTGCATTTAAGTGAGGTTAAACGATTACCTTAATCCCGCAAAAATCGAACCTTACTGGTATCCCAGTTAAAGATTCAAAGCTTAATTAGCAACTCAACACCTAAAAATAATATCAATAAGTATTATATTAGAAGTAGGAAATTAAAAAGAATAAAACTTTATAAAAATTTATTGAATAATAAAACACTTTAATTAACTATTAATATACCTCAAAATTTAGCCAAATAAATTCCAAAATACTGTGGAGCTCACGCTGCATGAACAGCGTGAGCCACATGTAGAATAAGGGGGAGGAAAAGGGTCTAAAGGGGTGAGATAGAAGGGAGGAGAGATGGCTCGGTTTAGGGACTTTAGGCTAGAAAAGGAGGTAGATGGGGGAGGATTGGAGGCAAGGTAAGGATGCAGGAGTGAAGAGGGGGTGTAGGTGGAGGCTAAGGATGGTTTCACGGTGGCAGAGGGCGGCGGCAAAGATGGTTTTCGGGTTGGGAGTGGTTGAGAAAGAAGGAAAAAAGAAGGAAAAAAATGAAGGGGTAAGGGGGCTGTTTTCGGGAAAGTAAGGTATCGGGGTGGTAGAGGAGGTTGCAAGGTGTGGATTGGTGGTTTGGGTGGTAGTAGAGGTGGCCGGACAGCGGCGAATGGGGCGGTTGCAGGTGGCTTAGTGATAAGGGAGAAAAGTGGGGAGAAAAAGAAGAGGTGGAGAAGGGAGGAACGACAGGGGCTCGAGGGTAGCTTGGGTGGAAGGGGGCGGCGCAGGGGCTTGGTGTGGTGGTTGGAGTGGCGGTTGGTGGCGGTGTGCATAAACCAGGGAAGAATGGGGAGGAGGAGAAAATGAGAGAAGAGGCTTGGGGGAAGGAGAAGAGGGCTCGAAATTATAGGGAATGAACGACTAGTGAGGGTAAGAAAAAGAAGAGGGAGAGGCAGGAGGAGTAGGTGGCCGATCGGGGCTGCAGTAGGGTGTCAGGAATGGTCGGTTGGTAGGGAGAGGGAAGGGGAGAAGAGGGAAAGGAAGAGGGGCACGCGAGCTGTGGTACAGGGATGGTTTTGGTCCGAAAAGGGAAGAAAGGGATGGGGGGAGAGAGAGATAGAGCTGTCGGTGGCAGGCAAGTCGGAGTGGTAGTTGCAGGGCTGGTTTGTGCATGGACGACGGGAGCAGATCGGGGCAGAAGGTAGAAGAAGAAGGAAGAAGAAGAGGCCGGGAGAGCAGACCAGCGCAGGAAGAGAGATAGGCCAGCTAGTCCAGGGGGAGGGAGAAGGTAAAAAGAACGCTGGGCTGGTTGAGGAAAGTAAGGCAGAAGTGGGCCATGCGGTGAGAGGAAGGAAGAGGGAGAGGAGATGGGCTAGTGGCCCAGTGCGCAGGGGAGAGGCTAGCCCGATGTGGTAGCCCAAGGGAAGAAAAAAAGGAAAAGAAAAGAAGAAAAAGGAAAAAGGGGAAAAGGGAAAAAAGGGAAAATGAGAAAATAGGGGAAATTAAATAAATTAAGTTATAAAATCATAAAATGTAATATTATTGATAAATTATTTAATTTAATAATTTAATTCATTATAATCTAATATATTAGTTTAAAAAGGATAAAGTTAGTAAAATATTAGTTTGAAAAATTATTTAAATAAAAATAGCATGATAAAATAACAAAATATCTATTTTAATTTACTAAATATTCTAGTCCAAATTTATATACTCAAAAGTCTATAAAATAATTAAATTAAATAATTTAAAAAGCTAATTTATTTCAAATAAAAGTTATTTATTAAATTATAGGTTTTCTAAAATTTTTGGGGATTACACTAAGTAAGATAACTATATAGGTAAGATAGGGTATATCACATAAAATACAAATAATGAAAGTAGTAAGTTTATTATATTAATCGCCACTATCAGAATTTAAGCCATTAGTACCATCTTTACACATCTATTGAATTATATCCACGTGAGTATGGGAACCTCACTATTATAGCTGATGGAATGGAAATAACTACTCTAAGGAAAAATGCACCTGACCAATATTATAGCGAGTAGAACGGTCTCTAGAGAAAAATGCTCCTAGCCACTATTATAGCCTAAGGAATGGAAATAATCCTAAGTCTGGCCTCGACCTATGTGGTGTTCCACTGTAACTGATTAGTGTCTTTTTCATGATTTGCTATCATCTAAGGTTTTGCTTATTGAGTTATAAATACCCACAATTATAACCGGTGGAACAAAAATACTACTCTGGGATAGAATGCACCGGGCCACTAATATAATCAGTGCAATAGTCTCTAGGATAAAATGCTCCTAACAACTATTATAGCTAATGGAACAAAAATCATCCTAAATTTGGGCTCAGCTCGATGATCTTCCACTTTAAGTGATTAGTATTTTATTCATGTCTTATTCAACAAGTAACCCCCATCTAAACACCCACACCCCAATGGGTTTCCCTAACTTATTATCACTCTTCCAATCCAAACTTCCTAAATAACCCTATCCCTTACCTTAGGACCTCTACACATCCTAAGACTCTAGGACCCCTTTTCACCTCCCACCATACTCATCATGAATTTGAAACCACCACACATGTGGATCAAGTCCCACTTCCATATTTCTCCACCTAGGCTCACCATTGCCCACTAGGGTTTCCCCTTGAAACCTTAATCTAGCCTATGTGACCCTAGCCTCTCCTTTTCTTATACACCACACATTTCTCCTTGATTCCAACACGATCACAATACTTAAACCACTCTAAACCTTATAACCCAACTCCATAACTCCCACATGTGATAATGATAACCTAGTTAGCCACCCTAAAAACCCTAATACACCCCTTTTCTTCTACACCCTCTTCTCATACACAACTCTACCTTCCATTTAACCTTACTCCCACACTCATGTGACACACTCCACATCACAAACCAAAGTCCAACCGACCTCCTTAACCTCTCCCACAATACCCTTATACTTAGGGGTATTCTCCAAAAGCCCTATTTATGCTCCCATACATATTTCCATCAACCCACTTACTAACTCTTTCTCAAGCACACCAATCATCTGAAATACACTTTCCTCCACATGATCAACCCTTAAACTGATTTCACCAAGTAATCTTTTCTCCCATTCGAAGCAGACACATCCCATGAAAAGCTCACATATGCCACATAAGATTTTATCCTAACCCTTCATTTTATTATTTTATCCCTTTGTTTTCTCAACTATGCTTCTTAATACCATAAGTAATTTCGCCTACTTCTCCTTACTCACTCCACTATCTTTATTTTTTTTAGTTCCCCAGAACCACTAAAACCCACCAATAACCTCTAAGCATACAAGTCACAACATTTCAACCATACAAAAGAACATCTCATCCATAAAAGTTATATCACTCATATTACACATAACTCCAATCATGCTCACCATACCTTAACTCCATATAGGCCAAGCTGCACCACACACCCACTTAGTTCCCATTTACATACATTCACACAAGGTATACTAATGTATCCATACATAAAAGATTTATACATAACCTAAGCCTTGACCATATCTTTACCTAATAGGACTTCGGGCTTGAAGCACACTCCTACACCTCCTCATAGGGATGAGTTTGCTCATAACCTATAAAAAGATTATAACTAGTCATTTCACCTTCTTCCTATTCCTTTTTCCTTATTTCCTTAATCAACTATTAGTGATGATGATGATGATGATGATGATAATAATAAAAGATTAAAATAAAATATGCTAAGTAGGTAGGAGGGAGAAAGACATAACCAGAAGGGACAATAAGCCAGGAGACAATGCTGGCGGCAGTGCATGGTGGTGGTGACCTCACAATGGCAGCGTAGTGATGGCAACATCGACGGTTGAGAAGGAAAGAAGAGAAAAGTGGAGGGAGGAGGCAAACAAAAGGGGAGTGGTGGTGTGGTAAGGTAGGGGAGAGTTTTTAGGTCGGCAGGGTGGTGGTAGCTATAGTGGTGGTGGCACAAGGTGGCATGGGTGGTGGAGGGAGGTGCAAAAGGGTAGTTCGAGCTAGCCATTTTGCACAGGTGGGGAGAAAAGAAGAAGTGGAAGAAGGGGTAGGGGAATGGTCCATTAGGTGCAAGGTGATGTAGGGAAGAGAAAGGAAGGGTGTAGTGATAGAAGCACGACATGGTGGCGGCAGTTATTTAGGTAATGTGCGTAAGGGTTGGTGGTGAAAGATAGATAAAAAGAGAGAAAATGAGGGAGTGTATAGGGGTATTTATAGATTTAAGGGTTGGGGGAAGTGGACAAGGGGAGGGAATTCATGGCTGCCAGCCAAAGTGTTGGCCAACGTAACCACAAAGTAGGTAATAAGGGGTAGGGTTTTATAGGGGGTAAGAGCTTATAGGAGGGAGTGGGACCATGCATGGTTTTGCCTACCACACACCCTACGATTCCAAATAAGGAAAGGAGGAAGGGAGAGAGAGGAAAGAGGGCTGAGAAGTAGCCATGCACAAGTTGAGGAAGAAGAAGGAGGTAGGGAAGGAAAAGGAAATAAGAGAACAAGAAAGAGAGAAAAATGGAAAAGGGGGGAGGAAGGAGTGTGCCCAAGCTAGACCAATCGTGCGAAAGGAAGTAAAAAAAACGCTAGGCCAAGGAAGGGAAAGGAAAGAAAGAGGTGGAGGGGGACTATGCCGCTATTGGGCATAGCCCAGCCATCCGAAAGAGGGGAAGGAAGTAAAAAAAAAAGAAAAGGAAGAAAAGATGAAAGATAAAGAAGAAAAAGGGACAAGAAAAAAAATGGGTTGGTAGGGTGGTTTAGAATTGTTTTTGATTTTTAGGGATGATAAAAATTAGTAATAATAATTTTATTCATTTAGAAAATATTATTATGATTCACTTTTATCTTTTACGGCCATTATTATTATTATTATTATTATTATTATTATTATTATTATTATTATTATTATTATTATTATTATTATTATTATTATACAAATGGGGCACATAATTAAATGTTATCTAATAATTCCTTATTTTATTCTTAAATTATAAAATAAAGTTTTAGGGTATTATAGGATTACAACAACAACTCCATTAGTATGCATACATACTGAGTAAACATATCTACCACCATCATGTAGATCCTTATACAAGTAAGATCCACACATAATACTCATGGTACAACTTACCAAAATGTGTATGCGACTTCCTATTATGTCATCCACATATAAACATATAGGTCATATAAGGTATGAGTGGATCCACTTAATCATGCTTAGTTATAATTATGTCATAATACCAACGTGTATAAACTTTTAACATGTATACTATCTACTCATGGATCACAAATTACTTAGATTATCCATTCGATAGTAGATAAAAGCATAACTTACATAGTGATGAGAAAATAGGATTTCATGTATAACTTCTAACCATGGATGGATCATGAGTATAGTATTCATGGATCATGCAATTACACAAGGATCCATTTTAGAATATAGGCATGTACCACAATAGACATTCCAAAGGAACATATGATTAAAATTAAATTATAAGTAGGAGAGCATAATGTTTATCACTTACTCATAGCATAAACGAGGTATGAGCTCTCAAGTATTCATAAAGAAAAGCAGATGCCATATTAAATAACCACAATCATGTACTAATAGCTGGCTGGATACTTCTTCCTAAAATTTTATTTTCGTCACCATATTAATTTAGATAAAGTGGAATTTCTTTACCAAATCCTTGGAAAATAAGTGAGTATATAATTATTTTACCCCAAGTTCTTAGAGAAATAGGTAGGATTATTCCCTATGGTCTCTAAATACCATGTAAGCCATCAAAATAGTGGACATAAAATCTTGGCTCATGCCAAGGAAACTTGATGGGCATATGTCCTAGTTCTTACCAAAGTAACATGGAAAAAAGTCTTAGCTCATACGAAGGAAACCTGATGAACATAAGTCTTGATTCCTCACAAAATTCCATAACCATCATGCGGTGACCAGACCCTTTAGTATCAATACCCGCTCGTATATCATCAGTGTCTACTGTAACACCCCCAAAATCACGACTTGAAAATGTCTTTTATACTTTTGTTTTGCAGAAGCGATTATTATAATACAGTGGGTGTTACCACCACACTTAACATAAGTTTGGTCTCCTTACCTTACTTATATCAAGTGCTAAGGCTTAAAACAAGTCAAACCACACAAAATATGAGAGAAGGATAATACATAATCAAGGGTTTTGAAAAAGAAAGATGATCCATATAATAGGACAATTTAGATAATTAAGTAACTAAAAATTTTCAAAAAATAAATAAAAAGGGGCACATAAAGGTGCAACAGTGGTTTGCCTTACACTCATCTAGTCCATTGAATATTACAAAAATGGGAATAGTGATAGGATCCAGTCACTCCCTTATTCTAACTATTTGCTTGGGTGATGCTCCTCAAAATTCTTCAGCCATTACATACCACAGATGTACTCTTCTAAAAAGTGATAGTATCAGTATGACTTCCTCGTACTGAGTAAATCAAAATTCCTCCAAGAGGTAGCATACCCACATATACAATTATCATACAATAAGGCATTCAAATAAAACATACGATCACATGCAAGCCATGATTTTGTGACACAATTAATGACACTACTTAGATCAATATCCCTAGCAAAGGCATTGAATACATGCTTATAAATCTCACAACCATTTTAACTTACCAACGACCATACTTTATATCATAATAGGAAGAACTGATGACATTCCAAACAATCTAACCAAGGTTAAGTCACGTCTAATCCAATTATTACAGAAGTGTGATGGTGAGTGTCTAATCCGGTTATATCATTTATATAAAAATTATCAAGTGGAATACAATCCCATATCCATGACAATGATCATCAAGGAGGTGGTACCAAAATAATTCACTCAATTCCAGGGCAAAGCTCGCCAAGGAAGCCACATGACATATCAGTCATCCATACTAAAACTCATAACTCAAATCCTTAAGCACACCTATAGGGTGTATGGAATACCTATAGGATAGAAGTGAGCCCCTTGACCCAAAGGCCCAAACTATGCACTCGGGGGCCAAATCTGAGGTACGAGATTCCTTTCTAAACTCAAATCTTCCTCTTTAAGTGATTAGTGTCTTATGAAATTCCAAGTTATTAATTTTAGAACAGCAAGGTTCATAATATTACAATTTAGCCATCAATCAATCAACCAAGGGACCACGAGGGTCACAACAATTCAAAGCCAACATGACCTAGGGTTAGGCATCATGCCATAGCCCGAATAATTATCCGATTCAACTTCTCAATCCAGTTGTCCAATTATTTCCAAAGTTATTGGAGGCCAACACTTAATTCAACTAGTCCAACTATTCACTTTAAATCACATTTTTTCCCTAATGACCTAAATACCCTTCGACTTATAACTACCGCATTTTCCTTTACTTTATTACCAAGTTTATCTCCGTATGATATTTGTCATGAAAAAGCTAACTTAAACTAGTAAATGTTAATTTAACATACAATAATTTCTCCGATACGACAAAAGACCATATTACCCCTCAACATTCACCATACGTAGTACATGTATACAATCTTAGCATGCATTCTTAGCATATCATAATATTCATGCAATTACCACAAATAACTTTCAAATATGAACCATGGTATATAAAATTTACATTTTAACCCTTAGAACATACAACACATAATAATCACCATTTAAACACATTTATACTCTAAGGTAACATGCTATACATCCAAAATTATCTAAAATATCCAAGGGACACATTTAATTCATTTATAGGTCTACCATGAAACATGACAAATTTTCGGTTGGACTCTAACCCTAAACATGCACATTTCTTTTTAGCATAAATCCATATATGTTGTCATAAGCATACACTCTCAATTTTTAGAATACTTCCTAGGCATATAAATATTAGTATGGTGACATATATTAGTCTACACATTATAATATTCACATAGAAACGAACTACAACATGCTTCCATTTTCCAACAAAATACAAGTTAATTGATATCCTCAACCTAGCATGATTTTTATCCTAGAAAACTAACCTATCATTTTCACACAAGATTCTACCATCTACAAATTAGTTGGACTTACCTTTGAGCTATGAAAAATAATACCACAAAGAGATCCTTCCAAGGATACCTTAAGTGAGGTCGATATTATCTAAAAATAAATAGCACCATCCACGGCTATTCATGCATTAGTATCTATGCTAAATAAAATAGTAAAATGACAACCTATGTGAACTAATGCCCAAAAGAAGATTAGGGAATTTACCAAGGCTGTCGGTGCATGGAACTACTACATACTAAACACACCAGAGGGTAGAATACTTACGCCGGAATTAGTTGCTCCTTGGAGAGGCAAATCACGAGGGGAGAGGGAAGCTTGGCAAGGCTACAGGTTGGATGATTTTTGGGAAAGGGTTTGGTGGTGAAAGGAAGAAGTTTGGGGGTTGTAAACAAGAGTATCTAGTGCTGGAAGTAGGGGAGAAGGAGATGATTTGTAAGGAGAAAAAGAGAGGACCGAAAGGGAGAGGGAGGACAGACTTTTGCTGTAGGTCGAGACTGAGGAAGGGAAGGTAAAAAATAGGGGAAGATGGGTGGCTACAGGGGCTCGATGGGATGGATGATGTAGGTTAGTTTAGGAGAGATGGGTGTCGAATGCATGGGAGAAGGGGAAAGAGGCCTATAGGAGGCAGGTTGTTGCGTAGGGAAGGAAGGAAATGGATGGGTAGCTAGTTGGAAAGGTTGAGTAGGTGTGGAGGCTAGGAGGAGAAAGGAATGGGGGTTGTCAGTTGATTGGGGGCTGGGTTACGTGTGGGTTGATGCTGCATGTTGCTGGGTTTGTTAGGGAGTTTGGTTGGGTTGCAGCTGCTGCAGGGGTTGGGGCATAAATGGCATGAGGGAGGGGTGTAGCAAGGAGGGTGATGAGATGTGTTTGGGGGAAGAGGTAAGGCTTCATGGCTAGTTAGTGGCTAGGATATGTGGAGTGTGTACATACATGGAGAAAAAAAGAAGAAGTAGGATGCATAAGGAACAGGGTTTCTTGACAGGTTGGGGGGAAAATTAGGCTGAGATTAGAGTGGGGAAAATGGTGGGGATTGGGTTAGAATTTAGTTAGCAAAATACCCAATAGTATTAGGGTTTTAAGTGTATAGATACTAAGGAAAAATCCTACCTATTCAATGTTTTATTTTCACCATTTTTCTTACTATTATTATCATGATCAATATTATTATTATTAGTGTTATCACTACCACTCTTTATTATTATAATTATTTCTAACATTATTATTCTTACAATTATTGTTATCGGCATTATTTTTAAGGGTGTTACTTATCATAAGGCTATTGTTATTTCCATCCTTTCTATTTTGATTACTATCTACACTCTTCTTTTTATCGTTGTTATTACCGTCATTAAATTTTATCTTCGTCTACTTTATATATACACTAGTCTGAGTTATTATCATATTTTAATAACTATAGACTTACTCGTAACAATGAGACATCCATCCTAAAAAGAATCTTATGATTTATTACGCCTGCTAGGCTAATTTTAAGTCTGGGATATTTTAATTAAGGGTTTATTAAAATGAGGTATTACATCTAGAGTAGAAAAGACACCGGGATCTACGAGGATCTCGAGATCAACTAGGATCTTGTTTGAAAGCAAAAAGCACCTGAAGGCAGACTAACCACTTGTAGCTAATCAAGAATCGAATAATCTAGACCTTTCACAATGGTCATTCCACTTTAAGTTATTATTATCTTATTAGCTCAAGAATGTCATTTAAAATAAAGGCCCACAACAATATCATACCAAGCATACAAGACTTTTTCATTCAATACACTCAAATATGGTTCTCACATCAACCAATGTTCCCATTTATGGTCTCTTCAAGAGATTATTCCATTTCACAATCCATTATGCCAAAGGGTGGAATTATCTAATAATATAAACATTCATAATACTCCAAGCCAACCATTGAATATCCATTTATTCGCTTATTCATAATTCAACTCCACCTTATGCCAAGGTTAATGTCATAGTTCATTAAAAGGATGTTCCAATTAATTTCCTAAGGCCAAAGGTGAAGGTCCAATTATAGGTTAACTAGAGTCCAATCCTTACTTAAAACTATCTATTTATTTATTTTATTAGCTAAATGAAAATGACTAGTCATAGGTAAGGTTAGCTTAAGGCAACCTATATGATTGTATTATTTTCTTTTATCTTTGCTAAGTCATTTCACTTACAAGATTCTCATTTTAGGGCTGTGATGTAAGTCATTAAAGGTATGTCATCCATCATTTTAATCCATTACATTCGGTACTATCCTTAAGGAGAATCCATTATTAGTCATTTAATCATCTATTCATGTTGTGCTCAAGAAGATGGCCAAATGCTACACTAAGGTTAAGCATTGAATGATTTCTTTTTATTACCTTAAATCCATTATTTAACTTCATTAATATAGATAATTTCATAGCTATTAGCCTACTAGGTCATTATCCAATCATTCAAAATTCACATTTGGGAAGAAAAACATGTGAGAAAAGAAAAATTTACCAAGACCAGTCGATCGGCTTCAAAACCAGTCGGTAGGTCTCGCTCACCAATCAACTATTTTTATAGACCGGCTAATTGCTCAAGGTGCTGCCAGCCTCCCAGTGGTGGTCATCCAATCGATTGGTCAACCTCACTAGTTGACCATTACCATTCAATTAGTTTGACCTTACAGGTCAATGGGTCTATCTTGAGGCTGAGACTTCTAGATTTGTAGAACAACCAATCAATCAGTTAACCAACTAGTCAACTATTAAAGGAAGAAGTCGATCATGTAAGGAATATTTAATGAAACTACAGACCTAGGTTGGGAAATCACATAAAACTAACCATTCAAATGAAAAAATAGAGACTACTATGGATGAAATTCAACCCTCATTCTTTTTCCCAATCTAACTCTATTTTGCTTAAAATCAAAACAAGAAGGAACTAGGAAGAGGATTAGAAGAGGAAGAGATGTTCATAACACAACCACAGGAAAGAGAGAAGGATAAAGCTAGTGTAAAACAAAAAAGGATAGTTCAGTGGTAAGGGAAGAAGAGAGAACAAAGGAAGACTTTGAGTCCGCATGACTAAGGGCTCTACTGAAAGGAGAAGGTTGAGGGAGTGTGTAAATCAAGACTCCCAAACCCTAATTTGAATTAAAGATTTGAGGTGTAGGTTTTCAAGGTTTTAAATCTAACATTTCTTCCTTGAGCTAGTTAACTGAAATTATATGGTTCTGTGTAACTTGCCTTAGGAATTTCAAACATAAGAAAGGAATGATAATAATAATGAAAAAGAACTGATGTTGAACAAATATACGGAGGTTGCAAATGTAAATATTTTGTTCAGGAATCTTGTAGAAAAGAGATAATATAAAGAAGAAGATGGAAAATGAGTTGTGGGTATGAAAGTGACTCCTCATGAATTCCTCCTTCGTGAATGCATTAGAAAATAAGAAAAAAAAGGCTAAATAGTTTTAGAAGTTTAGAAAAATTGAAAATAAACTATTAAAATGTAAATATGAAATTAGAAAAGTTTTAAGAAAATATTCACAAGAAAAATTGAGTTTGAAGAAAAACTAGGTCAATCAAATAAATCGAATGTTACCCCTAATCGGTTGATCAGTTCGATGTGTTTTAAGAATTGAATTTTAATGAACAAGCCAGTCGATTAGTACCTCAAACTACTCCATTGGTTTCTCAATAAAACCAAATATTTTTCCTTATCCAAATTAATCTTATGCAAGAACCATATCATTCTTAAACACACTTATAAAATAATATTAAACACTCTTAGATCACCATTAAACACCTATATTAACACACATTAAGGACTCTACAAAGTGAAGTATTATAGTTAATTGGTTTAAGACCCAAAAACATAATAACATAATCAAAATGGGGGATCAATTAAATAATATGAGGGTGAAGAGTCAACTAGTGTATAGGTTAACCAATTTCAATCATAAGTTGACTTACCCATAATTTAAGCAAGGAAAACTACTCAAGTTGTTCAGCCAATTGGTTAGCTTGCATTAGTTAATAGGTGCCATAAGCATAGAATATAAACTAGCCAACATAACATTAAACTAGAGAGGAAGACAAAGCATAGCATAATAAGTTGATTGGTTAACCAACCTTAGTGGACTAGAGCCATTGGATAAGAAGTCCTAAGTAAATCATATAATTAGCAACAAAAACTCCAAATTCAACCACAAGTCCTAGGATGATATAAAACTCATAAAGATGTAAAAAAAATCTCATCACTTGAGAACATAGATTCATGGTAATGAAATAAAACACATAAGATAAGCATGGTTAGGGAAGCATGCATAATTGCAAATGGCTAAAAAATTCTGAAACTTCTAATTATAAATCAAGCCCATAATGCTCTAAAATAAAATATTAGCATAACATATACATGCCATAAAATGCACTAAGATAGTTTTAAGCACAACATACAACTTAAACACTTATTCATATTGAAGATGATATTATCTTACCTTAAGTAAATAATCCTAACTTAGTGATCCCACTCGAAGAAGAGTAATAAGTGCATTCAACCTCCTCCTAAGGTTATACTTAGAAAAAGGAGAAAAAGCATATATATAAAACCCTTTCTTAACTTTAAAGTTTCTTTATTTAGAGAAAATAAAGAGAAATTAAGGTAGAGGTTAAGAATAACAAAATGAATTATTCAGAAAAAAATAGAGGAAGCCAAGGGACTCTGTACTATAGAAAATAAAAGACAAATGAGGAAGGAAGAATCACCCAATAGGTAATAGAGCCAAGTAAAGGGATAAAAGAGAGTAAGTGTTGGAGGCTAAATTGGGCCTAGAAAATGAAGCCAAGAAGAGAAGGAGAGTTAACTAAATTAGGTTCAAAATAAGATAGGGAATGGTTATCTTAGATAAAGTTTGAATTATATAGTGTATGGATTGAAAATGATGAAGCATGAGGGAATAAAGTGCAACATCAGCAAAGTCTAGCTAAATAAAGCAAGGAAAGTATAAGGGAATTACTGCACTCAGCCAACAAGTCAAAGTAGAGAGGAAAGTAAGGAAGAGAATATATAGGGTGAGAGACTACCTCATAAGTATTTTTGGTAATTTTTAGCTAAATAAAATCATAGAATGATTTAAATAATGTAAAAAATTCCTAAATAACTAAAATATGGTTACTAGCAAAAAGATACATTAATTAGAAGTTTTCATAAACATTGTGTAACGCCCTAAATTTTAGGACTAGAAAAAAAATTATTTAGAGATAATGTGTAAGCCTTTGAAAATAAAAGTGGGAGATGTATTCACCTCAATGAAAATGGGAGAGTTATGATCATCACCTAACACATACTTGATGTAAGGTCAAACAAATACAACAAACAAGTGAATGCATTAAAAACTAACATTAGTAATAATAATGATGATAGGATTGTATAAGGGAGAGAAGTACAAAATATGAATATAATCATATCTAAGAATTTAAATAACTAAAAAGAACAAAAACATGACAATATAGTGAGCAAAAGTATCCAAACCAATTATCCTAACAATTAAATAAGCATAACGTATTTTTTTTATCTCTAATCAAGGGCTAGCTACTAGCCCACATCGTTATCCTCAACATACTCTAGAAAAAAAATCATAACCTAATAAATCATCCTCTAATCATTAGAATATAAGCTGGATCATTATAGTGACCACACAAATATAGTGTCGGTATGATGAAGTATGAGTAAAACATGCTACCTAAAACATGGTAAGTATTAATGTAAAACATTATTTTCACATGATAACTTACAATAAAATATGCTTAAATATAAATTATAAAAGAGATAAGACAACAAAAACTATTCATATAGGATAAGTTATATTATCATTCCACCATATTGTGATCACATACTTTTATTTATTATGATTTTCAAGCAAACACACACTATTCTCCACCATGAACAAAATTTCAGGCAACACCACAAACCAATGTGATATTACACCTATTACACATGGTTAAAATACATCAAAGGAACCTTCCCAAGGAATACCAAGACCACCGCACCTTGAGTACATTTTTAATGAGGGTTAACACATATTAGAACACCACATCCACATTACATGGTCAGAATTGATTGGAGAGGATTTCTCAAGGGGATACCTGACCTACTATACTATTAGTACATCTACCACAAGAGCTAATAAAAATTAAAATATCACACTCATCACATAAGGTCAGAATATATTGAGGAAGGTTTCTCACATGATACAAAATCCACCACAAATTGAGCACAACAACCATAAAGGCTAACACAAATTTAGATACCACACCTATCACACCTTGAGTGCATATGCCTCAAACACTAACACAAATTATGATATCACACCCACCCCCATATGGTCAAAATATATTGAGAGGGATTTCCTAGGGAATACCATACCCAATACACCTTGAGTGCATATTGTGTAAGGGTTAACACAAATTCTGATACCCCACCACTCAAAGTTATGGCCGTGAGAAATGCCAAGAGGCTTATACAAGGATTCCACACCCACATGATGTAGACACTAATGTTATGCTAGCCTATAACAGTATTAATCCTACACTCTTTAAATAAGTGCATGCCCCTACAAACTAGAACCTGGTAGAGAAGGAAATATATACAAAGTAAAAATAATAACCCCAATGGCAATATGCTCACTAGTTCTTAGATACCTACCCTAAGAGTTGGAGAAAAAAGCTTAATTGGAATCTTAATTCCATTATGAATAATTATTAGGTTGTGTCACAAATCACAACTCTAATTTGTATATAAATATAATTGGTTATTTAGAAGACAACACCAAACTCAAAATATGCTCACTAGTTTGGGACTTGAATAGAAAACTATAATTGAAATATAAGGTAGCCAATTGACTTATATGAAGATGACTAGTTGGCAAGTATACCAATTGAATGGTTTTTCTCACCATTTGACTATTCTAAAGAAAAAAAAGGATATTAAAATGTGAATAAATGATTTAACTAGTCTAAAAGCACAATTTAACTTGTATCTTAGCCTAAAACACCCCTTATATGGTTTCAATGGAATTCTGACTTAACAAGATGCCTATTTAAGCTAAAACTAGTTAACTAGCACACTAGTTTGTTGGTTTTATTTTTCCTATACCAATTAGGTTAGCAGCAATAGATAGTTAAATAAAATAAATTCTAAATTAACCACATAATATGAGCATACTTTTAAATGGTTAACAATAGTATAAAAACATACTCACATCATTGAAACATATAATCACTCCCATGAATGCAGACCACAACATTACCTTATGCTTGATTAATCCCAAATAACATTTCGGTCAAAATGGCAAAAAACCATGCTCATGCATCTAAAGCATACTAATCTTGCTATCATTCATAGGATCATAATGCAAAGTGAAACACGATAGACATGGAGCACATAAAAATAATGAAACCACATTATACACCATAAGCACTTAGACTTACTAAAAAAAAGATTGTCTTACCTTCTCGCAATAATATTGATGGGTACTACAAAGAACTTTGATTATCATAAGAGAATTAAGAACGAAAATAAATTAAAATTATTTAAAACCTCTTCAAAAATACAAAAATGAAAGAATGAAGGAAAAAGTGTTTTCTTACCCTTGACCTAAGAATAAAGAACTAAGGAGAATAAAAAGGAAATAATGCTCAAAATTTAAAGCCCTTAGGCCTTATTTACTTAAGGAAGAGGTTTAGGAAGTGAAAATAACAACTCAATCAAAGGAAACTAGGGGTAGTAGACCTTTATTTTTTTTTTATGAAAGAGAATATAAAAAGTGGAGAATAAGGTTCAACACTTAATAAAAATTGCTAGAGGAGAGAAAGAAATGAAAGAGCAAGTGCTAGAGAGTTGAAGTGAATCGGATATGATGAATGAGAAGGCCTAAGGGTTAACAAAGAGGTAGGGAAGAGAGAGGAAGAGTGGTTAACTTTACAATGGAGTTTAAGGGCAAGGGGTAAGGAGTGAGATTGATGAAGCATGGGTTGGTGAAGTAAGTTAAAAAAAAATCAAGAGAGAGGGAAACCAGAATATTGTTATAGTAAACTAATCATCGAAAAGAGAGAAGAAAGTGAGGGAGAAAGAGAAGTTGGATAGTATCTCAAAAGTTCTTTTAGGTGATTCTGAGCTAAATAAAATCATACAATGATATATTAATGTGAATATAATCCCAAGTAACAGAATATGCTTTTTAGCACAATGAGACTCTAATAAGAAGTTTAGGAAATAATTCAAGAGAAATAAAAACAAATACCAAAAAGTGCCTAAAAGTTTCAATATGACCGGTGGGCTAATTATGAAATGCTAATTAACTAGTTTCACTAGTTGACTTGTTTTCTCCTAACAATTAACTAGGTCTTTTGGAGTGGATACTCGGCTTCCTCAAAGAACTAGTTAACTAGTTTATGGTAAGACTAGCTGATTAATACCCTTAAAACTCACTTATTCACCTATTTTCCAAGCATTTCCCAAAACTAATATTATTTTCTTTATATCAAAGGAACTTTTAAAATATTTTAAATGATTTCAGGATGGGGCATTATAATATTATCTCCTTTAAAGAGAATTCACCCCCAAAATGCAACATTCAAAACCCTAAACCATCAAGAAAAAGAACATGCATGAGTTAGAGCAATAAAAAGGGTGCTAGCCCCATAAAAGATATTATGTTAATCATGCAACACTCCTAATTAAATATGTCTAGATACTTTATCATGATTTCTTCCTTGGACTCCTAGGTGGCCTCCTTAGCTCCATGGCGTAACCATAGGATCTGCATTACCATGACAACCTTCAAATATGTCTCTTGTGTTATGGTATCAAGGATCCTCAATGGTCACTCCTCATAAGAAAATGAATCATTTTTCAAAGTTAACTGTAACACCTAACTCCCCCCCAAACACAAATTCAAAGAAAAAAATATTTTGAAGTGTTGTTAAAACAACATTGAAGGATGCTACTGCCACATCAGCCATAAGAGAGGTGAAATCATCACCTAACTTATGCCTGATGTAAGGAAAAATTAAATGAAGGATAAAGATTGCATGCTTTTAAAAGATAGTTATAATAATTATAATAATGATGATGATAAATAAATAAGAAGAAGGGTTGCAAACTCTAAATACATAAACTAAAGCTAAGATTTTAAAAAATTAGAAGAAAGAAAAAACATCACAATGTAGTGGGTAAAAGACATCTATCGATTTAGCCTAACTATTAACTAATAGAAATATAACTCTCAATCTCCAAGCAATGGCTAGTTACTGACCTATGTCATTATCATTAATTTACTCTTGTTGGGAATCATAACCCTACAAATCACCTTCTACTCATTGTAATAGAATCTAGATCACCCCAATAATATGAATTACTGGTTAAATAAACTACCTAAAGCATGATATGGATCATATTACGCATTGAGGTCATAAGATAACATGGTATGCGACATGCTTAGGAAAGAATATCACATAAGATTAAGGATAACATATATTTCATAGCAAGACCTTAGGGCATATAGATCCATATTTGCGTGAGTATCCATAACAAGTCACATAAAAGTAGAACACATAATGTCAATATTCCATGACGAGACTAGTGTAGGACCACCTCTCCTATCACCACATAGCACTAGTGCTAAGGAAATTTTCTCAGGGATCTTCCTCATCCACCACACGTGGTCTCCTAGGCAAAGGGCATACAAAAATTTTTTGGTTTACATTACCTAAAGTACATTTTCATGGAATAAAACCATTATCTATATTCTAAAACTTGGATAAATGTAGAATTGCAACTTTGAATAAAGCAACACTCTAGTGCGAAGGGTTATTATTATTATTATTAAGGATCTTTAACATCCACCACATGTGGTATCCTAGGTGAGGGGGTGTACATTTAATTTTTAATTTACCTCGATTATTTTCCTAGCAAAGAACAAATGGGAGAAAAGTGAATAATGTCAGACACTTAGGAGTTTTTCATAGAGAATGAGCAAATGTAGAAGGTGAGGATTGGAATGAATCAAGATTGGACTATAAAGAAGAGAGTTAGGCTAAATCCATGAGAGAGAGAGAGAGAGAATACTATCTTAGTTGAGTGTGGGCAACCAAGTGTAAGAGAAATGTATGATGGTCTGAGGAAGGTAAAGTTTAGTAAGGAAAATATATGGTAAAGGGTTGATAAGTCAAGGAAAAGTATATAGAAAGTCAAACACTCAACCACAGCTTCCAAAAGGGAGAGGAAAATTATGAGGGAAGAGAGAGAGAGAGAGAGAGAGATAAGGTGAAAAAAATACCATAAAAGTGCTTTGTGGAAATTTTAGCTAAATAAAATCATAAAATGATCTAAATATTGTAAAAATAATCCTAAAGTACCAAGATATGTTAGTTAGAATATATAGAATCTAACTGGAAACTTCCATAAAGATTGGAAAGAGAATCAAAGGCAAAATAAGAAAAGGATATAAAATTGTAAGATAACTAGTCGATGGGTTTTGGCAAACCAGACGACTAGTTTATTATAGAATAAAAATGTCAGTTACTGAACATATTAGTCGATGAGTTTAGGCAATCAGTCAACTGGTACACTTGAAATTCACATTTTTATTAGAATTTCAAGCCCATTGCAAAATCAAAACTAATTTTCATGTAACGAAATAATTTTAGAGATAATTACACTAACTACTAACATTGCATGAATCTTCAAAGAGTCCCCTAATACTACACCCCAAAAGATAACATATCCATGGAAACCTAATTTATCAAGCCAAAACTCACAATTTAAGAGCTTGGTGTACAACTAATGTGTCCTCAATAGTAACAATGCTTACCTGAAATGTTGCTTATGCTCCTGACGATTCATGGAATGAATCAAAATATCATCGATGAAGACCAAAACAAATTAATCAAGGTGGTGCTAGATAATCTAGTTCTTGAGTTTTATAAACACCACTAACACATTAATGAGCTAGAAGGAGGTTATTGTCGGTATATCCCCCTCAATAATCCTCAACTAATGATACCTATATCTAAGGTCAATCTTTAGGAACATTATATCGCCACGCAACTGATCAACAGGGTTGTAGATATAAGGCAGAGGATAATGGATCTTAACCATAACTTGATTCGTCACTCAATAATCAATGCAAAGCCTCAACCCACCATTTATCTTCTAGACAAAAAGGATTTGTACTTGCATAGGTGATTCACTCAATCTAATGTACCTCTTTTCTAACAACTCCTCTAATCGAGTGCACAACACTTCCATCTCAGTTGCTTCCATACAATAAGGTGACTTCGACATAAGCTCTATCCCTAGTAGAAGGTATATCATGAATATATCTCATGCATTTCAACTAGTCCTGAAAACTACATAGGCAAAACAATTATCCATTTCAAACCAATATACCATCTTCACTGAGGGCATAAGCATGTATTTCTTATAGGAGACTATAACACCATTCGGTCCTTTAAGAACCACCTACTCCTATGCATAATCAATCATTACCCAGTACTTTAAAATTATGTTCATCCTTAGAATCATGTCAAAGTCATGAAGCTAAGTATTTATGAGGTATATTAAAAGCTCCAATTTGCTATTGAATAAGGTAACATCGTTATATAGCCTAATACATGGAATTTTATTCTAAATGGGATCATATGGAATTATAGTTTCCATAGCTACAAAAATAGTAGACATAAAATAATGTAAAGCACCTGAGTCAAAAAGTATGCATGTAGGAAGAGAGGAGATAATAAATATACTTATGACAACGTCTTCCTACCTATGAGCTTGTGAATAACTCATCACAATCAGGTAACTGCTTGAAGGTGGTCTTCCAACACTATCTAAACCATATCCCTATAAAAAGTATGGGGCTTTTAAGTATTCTAATATGGAGCATTTCTAATATCCCCGCTATCTATCACCTACAACCTCTCAGTTGGTGGCATCAAGGTCATTATACCCTATAAGTTGGTCTATCTTTATTGGATACTATCCTTCATAGCATGATAATCAACCCATTAATATCCCATGTTGCCACATCCATGGCACTAAATCATCTACCTAATGTAACCAAACCCTAGATGGTCCTTATAGCATTGCCTAGATATGAAACTTCTAATTGCTAGCTAATTCAATTACCTTCTATAGTGAGGTATGAACCCCAAATAATGACTAATTGCAACCTAGAATCACTTTTCTCTACCCTAGCATTATAACACCCCTAAATTTTAAACCAAAAAAGTTTCATTTTTAAGATAATGCAGAAGCTTGATAAAATAAAATAGGGGGATGTGACTGCCATATCAGTCATGGGAGAGTTGTGATCGTTATCTAACACATGCTTAACGTAAGGAAAAATGAAACAACGAAAAAAATATACATGTGATAACAATATAACATCAATGAAGATAAGATTAATAAAAAAGGAGGATATTTACAAAATCTAAAGACATGAACTAATGCCCAGAGTGTAAATAACAAGAAAGAACAAAAGAATCCTAACATAGTGGGTAAAATAATCTACATTAGTTATCTTAACTCTGAACTAAACATAAATATCAATATTGATCTCGAAGTAATGGTTAACCACTGACCCACATCATCATGCTCAACATACACGAGTTGAGAATCATAACCATATAGATCGTATTTTACTCTTCAGAATAGAAGTCAAATAATCACAGTGATCACACAAATGTAGTATCAATACGATGAAGTACTGATAAAATAAACTACCTAAAACATTGTAAGGGCTTATGTTACACATTCAAATCACATAATTGTGTAGTATAAGATATAATTAGGAAACATAACTTCTAAGATCATGAATATCATATGATAAAGCATGCACTCATTAGAATTATGGAAGAGATAACACTACAAATCATTCATTAAACTCACCTAAAATAAACGAAGTTATCATTCCTCCACTTAGAAACCACATCCTTTCCATTTATTAATATGTTTTACCGACTACACCTAGTTATCATCCTTGAACATATAGCATGGGAACAAAACACACACAATGGGATATTACACCCACTACACATAGTTAGAATAAATCTAGGAAATTTTTAAGGGGGATACCACACCCACCACACCTTTTAATCTACCACAAGGGCAAAAGTTGGGATACCATACCCACCGCACATGTTAAGAACACATCGAGGGACTTTCTTGAGGGATACAACTCCCAAAAGGCCTTAAGTACATATGTTTTGAGGGCTTACATAATTTAGGATACCACACTTGACTAAATATGTGCACACCTCTTTAGACTAAAACTTAGTAAAGAAGAAAAATATGTCCTAAGTGAAAAATTAAAACCACAAAGGTGACCCACCCACTAACTCCTAGTTATCAACCCAAAGAGTTGAAGAAAAGGACTTAAACAAAAGTCTTAACTCCATTATTAGTAATTATTATGTGATATCACAAAATCACAAACTAATTCCAATATTGACATATTAGGTGTTTAGAGATAAAACCAAACTCAAACGAGGGTATCCTAGCGACACCACAATATTCATCATTTTACATTTCCTTAGTTTCAATTATGCATGCCCAAGAAAGGTTAACAAAGAATAAATAAACATGGTGAAATCATATGGAAATAGTTGATGGGTCCTTTAGGCCAGTCAACTAGTCTAGGCATACAACACCTAAGGGAAAATAAATAACAAGGTAAAATTAGTTGGCTAGTTAGTCCAATTGATCAATTGTTCACAAGAACTAGTCAATGGGTTTGGCTAGACCAGCCGATGTGTTAAGGTCGAGACCAAATGTAACACCCCCATTTCTTTCTACCAAAAATATTTGTTAAAACATTTGTGAATGTGGGAAAGACCTAGGGAAAGAGAATGTTAACATGGTAGTTGATATAAGATAGACGTCTACCATCTACCCCATATGATATACAAGGTTAAACTAGTAAAAACACTTAAAACAACATAGTTTGTGGAATAAACTTTAATTAAACAACTTTAAGAGTGTTTCCATCATAGGATTCAAACAGTCTCCAACAAAATCATTACAAATACATGTAGATAAAGTATGGGGCTACAATGAAATGAATTAGGGTATGATGCCAAATTTAAAATCTTGGTCCGCTACGGACCCACCAAAACATTTCGAATGTCCTTACCTTCAAGCCCTAACCTAACTGAGGTAGGCCCTTTACTTCCCATCTCTACATACCTACACATGGTCCTCTAATCATAGGAATGAGCAAGTGACAGAGCAAATGGGTACATCAGAATGCTACGTATCGAGTAAGCCAAGTTGCTCCCTCGATATACAATAAGTGTACCAATTATCATACATGAACATAAAATACAACATGCATCATGATAAGGTAATATATATAAAGGTAGAAGTGTATAGAGACATTCTATCATGCATAATTCCACAAGAGCATAATACATCATGCTTTGTTTCACACCCTCCTCACATACGCACTTACTCACGTACTAGTAAAGAGAATCCAAGTGATATCTAGAGTTTATCTTTAATTACTCAATCCTTTAGGATATGCTATTTACTTACCCATATATGAGATAGGGTAATCAATTAAGCAATATTCCCGTCCACACCCAATTAGTCATTTTGACCATTATCCAAGTATATAAGCTTTATTCATTTTGGTAAATCATGTCATTGCTACCATTCTTTAACCAATCATTAACGATTCACTTGGTCATCATTTTACAAATTATCAATCAATATTTACCATCCATATTTTATTTTCATCAAGTGATAGATTTTACACTACCCTATGGTATCATATACTATGGAAGCCTATCCAAATAAAGGACATAAAGTCTAGGCCAAAACTAATCACCAAGTAAACATAAGTATAGACCAAAGCCAATAACCAGAATGGATATAAGTCCAAGTCAAAGCCAACCAATATGGATATACGTCTAAGCTAAAGCTAACCACCTACATAAAAAGTCCTTTTAGTATTAATACCTCTTAGTATATCTTCAGTGTCTAAAGTAGGTAAGGTACCAAGATCTCTCAAGATCCCTATTAAAGGTAAAGCCTAAATATGCCAAAAATGCCAGAAGGCAGACTCACCCCCAATAGTTAATCAAGGATTATTCAAGTCAGACCCATAATCAACTAAACTTTCTTTCACTTTACATGATTAGAATTTTATTCCAAAAGATGGGTGATCAAACAAGGCCCATACAAAAGTAAGTAAGTTAATTTTCCATATTAATCCATATCAATCCTTTTTCTTCCCATTTTCCCAAACATGTATGTTTTCCATTTATCCTTGGCCAATATTATTCATATCCACCATATTATTTAATTCAAGCCTATGGTGAGTTTCATTACTCTTTTCTTAATATCATCACTTATTATAAGTGAAATACTCATTAGCCTTTACATACTCATAAAGTATACTATATGATCCATTTTTAACCCTTTCATTATGCTAATAATCCATGATAAAATCTATATTTTATCCCATTAATATTCATGATATAGTCCCAAATATAGCCTCAAAGCATAACCAAACCAAGAAGAAATAAATCATGCATACAAGTCAAACTAATCAATTAGTTTGGACCAACCAATCAATCAATTACACCAAATAGTTCAATTTAGGTCGACCAGTCGATCAATTTGGAAAAACCAATCGATTGTTTTTGAAACTAATTGATTAGTTATACTAAACCAATCAATGGGTTTAAGTAGAGAGTAAGACCGAGGTATATGTAGGCTTACCAGTCGATGGGTTGGGTTAACTAGTCGACTATTCTAGGAACCAATCAATTGGTTTGACCTAACTAGTTCACGGGTTTGCCCTAACGCAGTACCAATCAAAATTTCATGTAGATTCTTACATACATATCATTCTTAGCATCATTAAAACATGTATCAACATAGTCTAACATATTTCCAACAAAATTAGCATGCATTTCTCAACATGGAATTAGTATATCCTATTTCTACCTAATTTCATGCTTTTACTCAAATCATACCATCTAATCATCTAAATTGCCTATACAAGCTATATTCATTTATACCAACATGAAAAAATCAACTAAAGGTAACACCTGGCATGTAGGAATACTTACTAAATATTTTATAAGAAATAATCACTTACTTGATGTAGGTAAAATCCATCGTAAAGTTAGAAATTCCAATATTAAGAATCTTAGCTTTTAAAATTTTAAAAGATGCAAAATCTGAAAATCAGATATTGTACCAAAACTTTATCAAATTTCAAACTTAAAAATAGAAGGGAATAAGAACATACCAACTTGAGGAAAAAATAGAGGAAGAGCTAAACTGGACCACTCAACCTTTCTTTCAGAATCTAAGTCTTCCTTAAAAAAAATTGAAACAAGAGAAAGATAGAGACAAGATCAAAAGAGTGTGAGAATAGATTGGTAAGGCTCAAAGTGTGGAGAGAGGAAAGTGAATATAAGACTTGGAGGATTCGGTGGCTAAAAGAAAGGTGCATAGAAGAAATGATCAGGGTTATTTATAACCAACCAATAAAAGGGAAATATGAAGGATTCAAGAACTATTTTGAAACCCTATAATTAACCATTTGAATTTGAGTAGCAAGGATAGATTTTATCTAGGATATGCTGACCTATTCTTTAGAGCTCAATTGGTATCTTTGGATAATACAGCTCCATTAGAATAGACTTAGCTTATGCAAATAGAGTAATGAAAGATCATTATGGAACAAAGCTTCTAGCTACTCAAATTTTTTCCTGAGATCAAAGCATTGATATTAGAATCATGTAGAGGATAAAGGAGGAAGAAGATAGTGCTGAGGTCATCTCTCCCCCTCAATTCTCCCAATCAACCTCCATATCAATTCAAGGTAATATTTTGGTTTAAATGCATCACAAATCTAGTTAGGAAGCTCTTATGGATAAATTTTCATGTGTTGGTAAGGTTTCATTTTAATGTAAGGGATTTTTTAGAAAAATCAAGCTGAAAAAATATGACTAACTTAACAAACCAGTCGAAGAGTTTGGGTCAACCAGTCAACTATTCTACCACCAACCGATTAATCCCCCCAACACATCGATTGGTTTGGTTAAAAAACCCAAATTTGCTTAAATAACAAACAAATTGATTAGTTTATCTACAAAACTTAATAAAATCCATTTTTCAACATGATTGCAAATCAAACGTTGTCCTAAACCAAATCACAAAATTAAATCAAAATCAAACGCCCAAAACTTGCATAATCTCTCATTTAAATATTTACAAAAATTTGATGTATTACACCAAAACCACTCTAGATACAAATTAACTAGCTTATTGGTCAACAAATATGTTGATTATCCACAATATTTTGTCATTGGGTTCATCAAACATATTAACTATTCATATAAATTAGTCAATGGGTCTATTAGACTTATTGATTGGTCTAGGTGAGATAACACTTAACCCTACAATTCACACCTAACAAAGATCACATAATTTCCAAAACAAAAAACTATCATGATCTTATACTAAAAAACACATAAGAAGATACACACGATGCTAAAAACAAATATGAATTCATGGCAAAACTATAATACCCTATCTTTTTGTAAAGTGTTGAATGAGAAATTATGCCAATTTTTGTGTATGATTTTTATTTGGTGTTATGATTTGGTTTGAGGTAAAAGTTAGATTTAAAATGAGGTTGGAAAATTAAATTTGATGATTTTTTTAGGCAAAATGATTGATTGGTTCGTAGCCATAGCAAAATGGTTTTACTAGACTAAACCAATTGACTGGTTGGGGGAGCCAATTGACTAGTCTATAGAATAGTTGATCGGTGGGCCAAACCTATCTATTAGTTTGTCGAGCTACGTATATTTTTAAAACTCAAGTTTTTTGAAAAAATCCTTATACTAAAATGGTACTTTATTAACCTATGTTGAATTGTTCCTAAAAGATTCATAGCTTTTTTCATAATGCATTTGGCCCTCAAATACTACCTTAGATCAATTTGAGGAATCGATTGGGATAATTGGGTGAGGAAGATAACCTCAGCTTTATCTTCTTACACCTCTCTCCTCTACACATTCTAAGATCATTACTTCAATATCAGACTCAATTCTGCTCAGTTGAAAGATTCCTTTCATCTTAACCATCCATTACTCCTCTTGTGAATTATATTTATAAACCTATTGACTTATACTCCTCCATAATCACCATTTAAGCTCAAGAGTATAGATCAGCATATCTTGGAAAAAATTTGTCTATATAACTCGAATTAAAACAGTGAGAATTAGTTTCTTTTTTATTTACACCTAACCACACTGTGATTCATATCAATTGGTTAGCTACAAATATCCCTAATCACCCCTTTTGTTCACCTTTCTTTCAACCACCAAAAAATACCTAACTCTTTAGAATTCACCTTCTTCCTCTGCACTTCAAACCTTATAGTCAAATTCCTTTCACTTATTTGATCCTTTCTCTATCTCCTTCTTATTTTAATTATTAAGCAATAAAGGGTTAAATTTAGGAAAAAGGTTGAGTGGTTTAGTTGAGTATTCTCTATTTTTCCGTTACGCATGGTATGTTCATTATTTCCTTTCTATTTCAAGTTTGAATTTATAAAATTTATGCACAAATTGCTGTGTCAAAATTGGTTGTTTGTAAGGTTTTGAAAGTTGAGGATTTCATAGGTTAATATTTCTTGTTTAAGGAAAGTTCTTCTTACATCAAATAAGTTAATTTTGCTTCTAAAATGGTTTTTGATTAATCTTGAATGATATGGAATTTTTTAAGTGGATGCTACATTTTGGCATGAACATATGTAGCTGTTAGAACTGATTTGGATTATTAGATTGTGCATTTTGAATGGAAAACATGAAATCTTGAGAAAAGATGGTTTGTGATGATTAATGTTGAGAAGTGAAATTAAAGTAGGCTAAAAATATATTATTTGTTGTTAAAACATGTTCTAATGTGGTATGATAAATATTTATAAGCATGATCTACATAAAAATTATAGTTTAGAGTTATTGTAGGGTAAACAAATCGACTGGTTCCCAGAGTAGTCAATTGGTTGGCCCAACCCATCGACTAGTAAGCCTATAGAGACCTTAGTCTTACTCTACACTTAAACCCATCGACATGTTGGGCAAAATAGATCGATTAGTCTATGAAAAATTAGCTATTTTACCTGAATCAATTGATTATTTTGAGGAAAAGTAGGGTTTGGTCAAGCTAAATTGATAGAATGATCAGCCTAAACCAATTGACTAGTTGGTGCAGCTAATCAACTAGTTAGACTAGACCAATCGAATAGTTCGACTAGTTTGTGTGAATTGTTCCTTTCAGATTAGTTATGCTTTGAGGTTATGCATAAGATAATCTTATGATTTTTAAAGGGATAAAATACAAATTTTATCATGGATTAACAACCTAATGAATAGATTAAACAAACCATGATTTATAACTACTCTATGAGTATTATAAAGGCTAGATGGGTGTACGACATATGAAATATGATGTTTTTTAAGAAACAAAAAAGATAATGATGCACAATATGTTCTTGAATGAAATGATATAATGGGCATGAATAATATTAGACAAGCATAAATGTAAATCCCACACATAGTTGGGGGATGGACAATGGATTAATATGGAAGATATTTGTGAATGCCTTGATTTTTCTTTGTATGGGCCTTGTGTGATCACCTAAACTTATGAATAATGTAATAATCATGTAAAAAGAAATACAATTGATCTATGTATAGGTATGGGTTCCCTGATCACCAATTAACTATTGGGGGTTAGTCTACCTTCATACATTTATTGGTGCCTTCAGGTAGGATCCTAGGGGTCTCGATGCCTTACCTACTCTAGAAAATGATGATGTAGTAAGGGGTATTGATGCTAAATGGTATGGTTACCTAGGTGGTTGGCTTTGGTGTAGAATTATGTCCATATTAGTTAACTTTGGCTTGGAATTTTATCCATTTTGGTGATTAGCTTTAGCATGGACTTTATGCCCCATGGCTTGGATAGGCTTCCTTAATATATGAGAACATAGGGTGTTGCATAGTGCATTGCTTAATGATAAATAAGTGGATGATAAAGAATTAGATAATGATGGGAATAATAGTTTGAATTACAATAAGGGTAAAAGTTGGAATAAACACTTGGATAATGGCTTAAATGACTAACCGGTTAATGATTTGAATGATTGATTAGATGTTGACCTATATCAATATATAGATAAGGAAATGGTATAACCTAATCAATTGAGAAAATTGGAAAATAAACCTAGAGGTTATTTGGATTAACATGCTTAGTACATATGTGACTACTTATGTTATTATACTATGAAGATTAGCATGATACATTTTGAGTTTCTTGTGTTATGAATTATATTATATTCTCTTACATGACTACATTCACATATAAATCATTATTATGATGCATGTTAAATATAATATCCATGTTATGATATAATCTTTCATGCTTGTGACTTCTATTAAGGAGGCAACTTGGCTTACTTGGTATGTAACATAATGATGTACCCATTTTCTCATTCACTTACTCATTTCCACAAGCAATCACTTACTCATTCACTTACTCATTGCCATGATGTACCTTAGCTTGGCTTTGAGGCTTAAGAGCATAGAAACTCGAAAGATTTTTTGCTATCTATGATGAACAACGATTTTAGGGTCACTCCCTAACCTCATTTTAAGATAGCTCTATATTCTAGAATTATTAGTCTTCGTGTATTTGACTTGGTTAAGGACCATGAAGGTCCTTTGATATAAGTAATATTTTCAATGTTTATGTAACTTAAGTTTGCGTACCCTATTTTAAATTGGTTTGTGTTCTTTTAGCCTTATATCTAATTTGAGATAGGCAACGAACGTCTACCCTATGTTAGGTACAATAGTAGGACCCCATTTTTCTGATTATGTTTAGTATTTTTTGTCACTTCTAGTTTGCTTTTAAAAAATTAATAGTGAAAGATAGGGGTGTTACAAGAAATCAATGCATACCAACTCATGCTAATCTCACTAATTTCCTGCTTGGTATCCAAAATACTCAAAACAAGCTCCAAACTCCCAAGGAATAAGCATTCCACATGCTTGAGTTCAAGGGCTCAAAATAACACATATGCATCACAACACACATTGAGAACATGAGACCATAATTAAAAACATAAATCCTTAATCATATTAAAGACAAGGATGTCTTACCTTAAAAAAAATCTTCTAACATAAGAATATGCTTCTAACTTGATGGACAAACCTAAAACTCTTAAATTCCAGAGAGAGTCATGAATAAAAATAGTCAAAACTTCTTTTAAAACCCAATTAAAAATCAAAATAGAATAAGAAGGAAATTCAAATCACAACTCAACCATCTCTCAAAATTAATTTATAAGGAGGAGAATGCTAAGGCCTTTAACATGTCTTTGTACCTTAATCCTTTCACATTTTAAAAGGAAAATAAAGGGAGCGCTGAGGATAAGAGAGGAATAAACTAATCAATGGATGGAAGTTAAGAGGCATAACCTCTATTTTTCTAATAAAAGGGTGAAGGGAAATAAAATAAGAAAACATTCAACACTTAGTAAAATAAACAGATAAAAATAGAGGAAGAAGAGCAAGTACGGATGGACAAGGATAAAATTAATCAGAAAATAAATCATAGGGGGTTGTGGAAGGCTACATATCAAAAGGAAAGAAGCGAGGGAGTGGTTTGACTTCGGTTGAGCGGGTGAGACCAAAGAGTAAGAAGGGGAATGATGAAAATGAGGGAGATGCAAAATCAACCTATAAAAGAGGTATGGTGAGTTTGGGGAAGGTGTAGGAGGCCTGCACATAGCTATAGCTACCAAATGAGAGAGGAAAATGAGGGAGGGAGGGAGATGGTGAGAAAGTACCTCAAAAGTGTTTTGAGATGTATTTTTAGAAAAAAAAAAACATATGATGATCTAAATAATATAAAAATAATCTAAAGAATAAAAAGATGAGTATTAACACAAAGAGACTCTAATTAGAAGTCTTCATAAACATTGAAAAGAGAATTAAAGCAAAAATACAAAAGAATTTGAAATATTAGTGTGATCAATTGATCTATTTGGGTGATTAGATGATCGGTTATTCTAGAATTCAAAATGCAAATCTATGATCATATTGGTCAATTATCTTTGGGAACAAACCAATTTCTATGCCAAAAATTCACATTTTTACCCTAATTTCAAGCCATTTTAAACCAAAAATAATTTCTTTATATCAAAATAAATTTAAATATATTTTTAAAAATTTTAGGACCAGGTATTACAGGTGTTGCTAACCCTCAAATATTTTCTCGGACCATGACTAAGTGTTATAAGCCAACATTATCAAAGATGCCTCCACGATGTAGTCATATATGGTATACAAGTTCATTATGTGAGGCATCATTGACATCTTTTGAAACTTTAGACTAACCCCCAACTAGAAACAATGAACCTTCATCCTTTCATCATCTTCAACCTCTAAAGTAAAATGGACTAAGTCCAGTTAATGGCTATAGTACTCCTCCAATGTAGATGGAATAGAGATATGATATAGTCATACTTTTCCATCCTCAACCAACTAGAGTATAATCAAACAATAAGTCTCTCCACAAATGACTCCTATTGAAATCGAGTAGTTCCCCTAAGTTGCTGACCCTACCACCACTTAGCACTACCCCTAAAAGTGGAACATGATAATGTTCTATTGCCTACCCTATGGATAACCATTGGTGATGAAGACATTCTCAAATTCTCTTAATCAATACACTAATACATTTACATTCTCCTAACGCAAAAAAGGTTGATGAGTGATGATGATCAACATTATGAAGTGAATCCTCTAGTGGAGGTAGTGAAAATAAAGGTGGTGGCAGTGACAATGAAGCCTTTTTACATTAAATCTCCTACTCCATGTAGGCCTCCTCCATGAAATGTTTGAGTCACCAATTTGAATCAATCATACTCCTATAATACTAAGAATACATTAGAAAATATTAAGTTACCAAAAATAAAGTTATTACACATGGAGGAGCATATTGCACATAATACTAATAGTTATTTCATATACACAAGTTAATGGAAACATCCAAAATGAACCAATGCTCATCACAAATAAACAATATTCTACTAGATCAAATGAGACCAAGCATATTGATTTTCTATTATAGCAATCTAATTTAAAACCATAGCATTTGATACAAACTTGTAGCACCCCAAATTTTAGGATTAAAAAATTATGTTATACATACAATATGGAAGTGGTAGAAAACAAAACCAAGGGATGTCATTGCTACATCAAACATGGGATAGGTGTGATCATCAACTAACATGTGCTTGATGAACGGTAAAATGAACACAACAAAAAAGTGAATGTATCAACAAATAAGAATAGTATTAATAATGATGATGACAAGATGGTAGAAGAGAGGGAAGTACAAAATCTAAATATAGAAATCAAGCCGTCGGTTTAAATAATCAAAAATAATAAAAACATGCTAACATAGTAGGAAAAATTATCTATATCAGTTAGCCTAACTATTAACTAAAACTTTATGTAAATCTCAATCCCCAATCAATGGCCAGCTACTGGCCCACGTCATTATCCTTAACATGTTGTAGCTAATAATCATAACCCTATAAATAGTTCTCTGCCAATCAAAACAAAATTTAGACCAGCTTAATGGCCATGCAAATATAGCATCGATACAATGAAGAACTAGTAAAACAAACTACCTAAAATATGATAATGGTTGATACAACATGTTAGGGTCATATGATAACATATTAACATGCTTCCATATAAATCAAGAAAGATATAAAATGATATATATTACTCATATAGGATAAGGTATAATATTATTTTTCTATATAGTGATCATATGATTTCTATTTATTATATTTTTTAAGTAAACACATCTAGTTTTCTAGAATGAATTTTTTTAAAGCAATATAACATACAAAAATGGGTTTTTTTAGGGAATTTCACACCCACCACACCTTGAATGTATATTCCACAAGGGCTTACACAAATTGGGATACCACACCTTGAGTGCATCTTTCCTAAGTGCTAAAAAACATTAGGATACCCTACCCACCATGTCTGGTCAAAATACATATATGGGTTTTTCTTGAGGGATACCATGCACACTATACTTTAAGTGCATTTTTCATAATGACTAACACAAATTAAGATAATATAGCCACCACATGTGGTCATAATACATCATTGGAGGATTTCTTATGGAATATCACACCCACCACACCTTGAGAGCATCTACTACAAGGGCTAACACAAATTAGGATACCACGCCCATCTAAGATATAGACATAAGAATCACAGGAGGCTTGTATAGTAATACCACACTTACTTAAGCTAGACACTGATGTTATATCGACCTGCCATAGTATTAACTCTATAGCTTATCAATATGTGCATGCCCTTACCGCTTACATCCTAGAAGAGAAGAAAATAGGTACTACATGAAAATAATAACCATAAGGGTAACCCACTAACTAATGATAACACCCTAAAATTTTATAACATTTATTTTCAAGTGTTTAGCTTTTTATTCAAAACCTAACCCTAAAACTTAACTTAATTATTTCATTAAACCTTAATCTATAACCCATGTAAATTCTTAAAAAAATTATCCATATTATTTTTACCTTTTTCCTTAACCCTCACCCTTAATTAGGTAATTTTTTCTATTTCATTCCTTATGGATATGCTAATCTAAATAAATTAAAACTGAAACTAACTAAAGCTTAGTTTAATGCCTAACACTTGCCTTTTTCTTCCTCACATGACATCCCATTCCATCTCATTTTTCTCTATGTAGAACACTCCCCACGGTTGCTCCATCTTTTATGAAAAACCCAGATAACCCCTCTATCACTCCCATTTTTTTTATTTGGCTTTCCCAACTTAATATAGCCCCTTCCCTTCACTTCCCCTACTTTTGGATTATTTTCCACATCATCAGTCATCTTTGCCACCCTCCTGTGCTTCCATAACCACCGAATTTGTCACCTCTATTCCAACTGTTGTCACTTTCTCCCAACCAAACTCTCCATTGCTCCCATTTTCTCTAATAACCGAGCACCATCACCCAACTCCACCATTTTATTCATTACCCATCTTCTTCCCTTTCTTGCATAGAACCATATCCTTCACCCTACCTCATGTTGTACAATACCTTGTTGTATCTCTTCCCTACATTGTTCCCTTTTGTGTTGGGTGTCCAAGTCACGTAGCCTTTCCCTTGATGCGTGTGAGGCTCATGTTAGCTATTTCTCAGCCATGTGAATCCATGAACTATCACATTGTGAATTTTATTATTAAACGATGTGTTTGGTTCCACTACAAAATTTGTGACTTGTGCCAGCAGAAATTTAGTGACATATTTTCTTTCTATTGGAAAACGTTACTAATACCAACAGATATTTTTTTGTGGGTAATGAAGAAAGTTTTTCCTACATAAAATTTTTATCTATTAGTAATAGTATATTATGCCAACAGATCTTTTGCCTACTTTTATATCTGTGGGTATTAGTAACATTGTACCAACAAAACTAATACCCACTCATATATTTTTGGTATTAGTATATAAGAAAGATAAATGTTTCAACTATTGTTATAACTCGTGGCACAATAGATTCATTCCTCTTACACATGAGACACATTTCTTATTGTGATAATTGCTAATTTTTATATGAAACACTAATAATATAATCTATATCCATATTTATAATTATCATTATAATTATTGTTAATACTATTATAACATAACTATGATAATTAAAATAAAAATAATTATTCTTAAAATAATAAAATTTATCATTATAATAATAATAATTATAGTAACTCTCATTATTATATGAATTATAACGACGAATATTATAATAAAGGTAATAATCAGTCAAGTCAAACTTCAAATGACCTATATGATAAGGGTTCCGCTACTTGATGAACATGATAAGGGCCTAGGTAGCGGTGTACCCATGGTTGTTAGATCTTTTTAGGCCTAGTATTATTATAGTTATTTATACAATTATTGTAATACCTAGTATTTTTGAAATTAAGTTTCCTTAAAATTAATGATTTTATTTACAAAATTTGATGAAAATGTTTAATTAATTTATTTGTGATTGGTTTTATAGTTTTATTGACAATTTATAATCATATTGGAATTTATTTAATAATTTGTTATTATAGATTATTCTAGAAAACTTTATTCACCATTATGACTTTTATTAAATTTATATGATCTCAGTTTCTAGTTAAAAATAAATTTCCATTTACGAAAATTATTCAAATTCTTTATAGTTTTTTAGAATTTGATTTATATATTTTCCAATTTCTTTAAATTATTATTTTGATATTTTATTTCTTTTTCCATAAGTTATATTATTTTTCATTTAAAATATATTTCCATTTTCATTGTGTGTTTTTATTTTAATATTTTAAATTTGTTTTCAATTATAACTTTGTTGTGTGATTAAGACATTGTTGTGGAGTTATATTTCACTAGTGAAAATAAATTATTTTTTACTATAAAATCTCTTTAAAGTAATAAAATTATTTTAACGATTTATTTGTAACGAATATTTCCTTCTTTAAATTTATTTATTTTATGAGGTTGGTAAGATTTTTTGGAAATTATAAATTAAAGGTTTCTATATCTTAATTATGATTTTCTTTTTGAAATTATTTTTCTTCCATTTTTTTCCCATTTCGTTTAACAGATGACATTTTCAAAATTATGTTAAATTATTTATAGTTCCTAGATTTTATAAAATTAATTCCTAATGCATTTTTAGTTTAATTTCGAAATTGTATTCTATTTTAATAAGTGTTATAATTTATTTTAAAATATATCATTTAATCAAATAAATGTTTTATTTTTTTGAAAAGCTAGTTATATAATTTTTATGAGAGTATTTCAATTAAAATTTGACTTCATTGAAAATTTCTTTTACCTATCTTATGTTTAGATATTTATTTTGTTTTAGTTGTTTTATATATGTAATCTTTTAAAAAAAAATTCCGAACCCCCTATATTTCCTTTCCTTCTTATCTTTCTTTCCCTTTCCTTCTATCCCATTCGACCTTCGATGCCTTACGTCCTGACCCCCTACACCCTTGGCTTCAACCCCCATTTTGCTGATACCACCACACCACGTTGCCACCATCGAGCCACTACCTTCGGCACCTCTAGCTAGCTACGAGCGACAACGAATGCACAAACTAACAATGGAAGCAGTTAACAACCAGAGGGTGAATGCGCGACCCTGACCTGATCGCTCTTCACTTTCTCTAATCCTCCAATCTAACCGCCACCACTAGAACACTAATAGCGAACCACCACCACAACGTCGTGCCACATACCACAAAGCACCAACAATTATAGTAAGGCAGAGCGTGGCAACAATGAACCTATATCGAGCCACCATAGCAACACACCCTGTAACACCCCAAATTCACTACTAAAAAATTTCTTTTAAGACGAAAGGTTTAACGGAAGCGTACAATTTAAAACCATGAATTTAGGGGTATTACCGCCACACTCAGTATCGGACCGGTTCACTTCTACCGCCCCGATACCGAGTGCTAAGGCTAGATCAAAATTTCGTGAAGTGAAACCAACAAAGCATAAGTGCATAATCAACATAAAATATCCAGGAAGGTTAAGGTGCCAACAGCAGTTAAAATATCGTTAGGATTACAATTTAAGAATTCCATTCCAAAATACGAGCGTAACATAAATACGACTCAGAACACGATAAATGACAACGGAAATAACAAGATGTCCGACCGGCTCCCTCTCGGCCCCAACCAAAGTAGACTTAATACTCAACCCCACCCGATGCCTCATAGGTGTCGTAGGCATCGAAAACCAAATCTCCTACCTACACAAGGTCAGAAGGGCCCTCTGCTCGTGGGAATGAGCAGCACCCATGAAACGGATGATCAGTACGCTACGTACTGAGTAAGGTAACAGATGAGCTAAGGCCAACACATAGCACACAAGACCCACATGCAACACATAAATAACATACGTTGACATGCATGAATAGATCTAATCACTTTCTGATGTCTTATGCTGTATTCTCATTAATGAAATAAGTCCATTTCGCGCATTCTTCAATAATCCATGTGAGCACGGGGACCCCACTATTATAGCCGGTGGATCGGAAATAAAAACACAGAGCAGAACGCCTCTGACCACTATTCTAACCGATGGACCGGACTAGCCCCGCCTCAACATGGTGTTCCAGTGTAAGTACTTAGTATTTTTCCCTTGGTTTAACTTATTTACTTTGGGTGTATTGAGCCGAGATCCCCCACTATTATAGCCGGTGGACCGGAATAAACGCACAGGGCAAAACGCCTCTGACCACTATTATAGCCGGTGGACCGGCACGAAACGCACAGGGCAGAACGCCTCTGACCACTATTATAGCCGGTGGACCGGCACGAAACGCACAGGGCAGAACGCCTCTGACCACTATTCTAACCGGTGGATCGGACTGGGCTCGGCTCAATAATCTTTCACTTTACGTTATTAGTGTCTTATCCGTGTCTTATTGAATCACACAACACCCTTGACATGCATGCGGTTAATACCCAACTACTTTCCCCTCCAAAGGGACCGTCCCATATTTTGAGACCCGTACCTCTTCTCACATCCTACATCCATCCCTCGTAGACTTAAGCATAGTGGCATATTGTAAGGCACAATCTCCGAGAATACAGGCTACCCCAACACCTACGACATCGACTCCGTATGTCCTCATCCCTCTAGGGTTCCCCCTCGGAGACCCTAGTCGGACCTATGTGGTCCAACTCTTCCTTACTTACCCAAACGTTACTTTATCCTCTATCTCGCACCTCATTTTTATTAGGAAACTCCCCAAATATATTACTTTATCTCACAAGCTCACACGTGACTGACAAAACCCTAGTTGGCCACCCAAAACCCTAGCACTTTACTTCCTCAACAAGTAATCTCCCTCTTTCACCCCAAATCTCTCCTCTCCTTTGGGAAAACCCATACTCATCCTTTATATAGTGAATTCTCACTCTCACCCCATACTCCATCCTTCCTTGATCATTTTTACCCTTGCACCCTTCAAATTGCTCATTTCCTCTCGAAACCCTAATTGGAACCCTTAGACACTCTTACACCGACCCACGTAAAATTTTGCACCCAAGTCTCCAATGGGTCCACAACCTTGTCATTGTTTTATTCACTTCCTAATTCAACTCTCCTCACGTAAGATTCGTTCCTATGCATAATTTAAACACCCCATGCAGACTCTCCAACACCCACTTACACACAAACCCTAATAAGGTCTTTTATGCACCACCTTACGTACCATTTTTCATACTAAGTCTCCGATCATCCCAAGACTCTCCCAAGCTCTCACTTATAACCCAAGTCAACTTTTCATACGTAAGAATCATGTCCATGCAAGGTCTAGTCCCCCCCCCCATGCAACTTCCCGAACGTTCACCTCTCTGTTGTTCTTTCATTATCATTTCATGCTACCTAAAACCCTAGCATGCATGTCCTAGAGGGTCATAACAAGTCACATCATCAACATCAACAACAAACATGGAACATGGCATACATGTATAACATAAGGCACACTCCACATACCTCATGATCCACGCTGCGCTACACAAAACAGGTTATTCATAGCACATGCATAATACACATCAACATGACATGCTCATCATTCATCAACACATTACAACACACATAACGTAAGGCCATAGCTTCGTCCTTACCTAGTTAGGCACCGGGCTTGGAGCACGCTCCTCTAGCTCCTTAGGGTTCGGATTGGGGTCACCTATGAAAAGGGGAAAAGCTAAGTATTAGTTCCCTTCAAAGTACCATCATCCCTTATTCTAGTTTAGGATTAGGGTTTATATTACTAAGGTGGGTATTATACAAAAACTAGGGTTTTTATCTTAAAGTTAGTGTATTAGCCATTACTAGTCAAAATGTATTTTTTTTTATACTAATTGTTACCCTAATATTTGTTAAACCCATTAGTCCTAATCTTGTAGTAATAGGGTTTATGCTAACTAAAGGAAAATAGTGATAGTAGTAATATTAGTAAGAGCTAATAATAGTACCCTAGTGATGAGGTTTAGGGTTAAAGTAATAGGGGCAACATTAAGTGGTATGGTAATAAGGCTCAAGTATCTTTCTTAGTTAACAACCACATGATATTTACTAACTTTGAGTTAAGTCACATGGATAAGACAAAAGTAGTTTTATTGTTAACCTAAAGGATAAGGTGTTAAGTAGAGTAATAATAATAACAATAATAGTAGTAATACTAATGATGATGGTAATATTAGTAATAATAACAATAACAACAACCCAGTATGGTTAAGTATTAATAATGACTTTAGTAAGGTAATAGAGATAATAATAATAATAATAATAATAATAATAATAATAATAATAATAATAATAATAATAATAATAATAATAATAATAATAATAATAATAATAATAGGGTTGTTAATGTTAACACTTATAATAATAAAACTAAAGTTGAGTATAATAGAAGTTAGGGTTCCAAGGGATGTTAGTATGGTAAAAATGGTAACTTTAATATCAGAAGTCACAATATTAGAAATGATAATAATAATAATAAGAGTAATAATGATAATAATAATAATAATAATAATAATAAAAGAATAATAATAATAATAAGCATAATGGTATTAATATTAGTTAACTTAGTAATACTTATATGGAAATAAAGTTTAAGGCTTGGGATGAGTGGAAGACCACCTGAGGACGGTGGTGGTCCGGCGGAGGCGCGAGGCGGCGGCGGCGGCGGCGATGGAGGAGGAGAAGAGAGAAAAGGTGGGGAAAAGTGGTTAGATGGGAGGAGGAAAAAGGAAGTTAAGTGTGGGGGAGGAGACAGCAGGGAGAGGGGAGTGGAATGAGGGTGGTGGCGTGAGCAGGGAGGCGGCGCGCGGTGGTGGACGCGGTGGCCGAAGGAGGAGGAAGGTGGTGGAAATGGTGGAGGCCGGTGGAGAAGGAAGCAGGGGGTAAGGAGGGTATGGGTAGGTAGGGGAGGACCTGCTGGTCACTTTGGAAGGTGGAGCGGGGGTTAATTACGGCGGAGGTGGCGGCAGAGGGCGGCGCAAGGCGGCGGTGGCGTTTTTCGGGGTGGCACCTTCGCACGATTGTGGTGGCTCGTGCAGGGTAGGAACGGAGGCAGCGACGGTTTGGTTGCGTGGAGGGTGGTGCAAGGAAGGTTTTGGTGCATGGCGGTGGTCGCGGCGGCTGCTAGAGGCGGCGGAAAGGGCGTCTGATCTGGCGGCGGCGAGGCAGGGTTTCGGCAAGGTCCAGGGGGAGGACTTGCCTTGGCCGTTCGGGGAGGGGTATTTATAGGCAATTGAGGAGGGGAAAACGACGAAGGAGAGAGGGACAACACGCGGGGCAGGTTCGGCAGGCTGCATTTCGGTGGTGGCAGCCGGTCGCAGGTCTGTGGCTTGGCAGGCCTGTTTGGCTGTGTGCGGGAAAAGGAAAGAAAATCAAGACGCGTGAGGGCCAGGAGGATTTTGCTAGGTTGATTTGGGAACAAAAGGGACGGAAATGGCAGAAGAAGGACGGCCGGACGGCAGGCCATGTCAGCGGTGGCAGGCTGCGAGTTGCAAACCTGCGCGAGGAAGAAGACGGGGCGCGGGCGGTCCGACGGTCCAGGGAGAGGAAAGAAAAAGGGAGGAAACCGGTCGGTCGGCAACGGTTATAATGTGTATAACCTCGACGCGTCGTTTCATTAATTATATGGTCGAAACGCGTCGTCGTGACGTTGCCTGGCAACGGTTATAAGGTTCCATAATCGCGACGCGGCGCTTCGGCGTCCTCGGGGTTAAAACACGTCGTTGTGGCATCAGCGGACAAGGGCCAGCGCGCGGCGCTGGGCCGTGGGAGGGAGAAGAAGGGAGTTTGGGCCGGGCGAGGCCCAACTCCGGCGAGAAGGTAGGAAAAGGAGAAAAAGAAGGAAAAGAAAAAGGGAAAAAGGGAAAGAAAAGGATGTATTTAGGGTTTTGGATTTTACATGAATGATTTAGAATATTTTTGGGCTAATTAGAGTATTAGCATTTATAAAATATTAAATAAATTCCCTTTTTACCTATTCTAGACTATTTTAGATAAATTCCCTTAACCTCCATGCTAATTAGGAAAAATACCCAAATTTCTTCCAATTAAATTCTTTATTATTTTCCTCTTAATCTACCTTAATTAACTCTCTACATTTTAATAAATAAATTTATATAATTAATTTTCCTAATAATTCCATATTTGGCCATAATTTCGAAATTTAGGATTTTGGGGTATTTCACACCCCCACCGTCGAAGCTCCAATCTAACCACCTGAGCACCATTGTTGATCCTCCATGTCTTGGTCGAGCTCCTCTTGGCTTGTAATGGGATATTTTTCTTGGTATAATCTTCAAACCCTAACTCTAATTTTTTTTAATTGAACTTTTGAGAATTAGCTTATGATAAGCTAAATTGGTTATTAGATTATGTATATATGAGTTAGATGATTGATTTGAATGTGTTGATTGTGCTATATACGATTGATTTATGAAATTTTTATTTTTAACCTAGATTTATCAGTATAGCATAGCTCGTTCGATTTAAGCTATTTTTACCAATTGATTCTATAAGATGCTTTGAAATGTATTTAATTATAGGTTGAAAGTGTTAATTTGAGAAATTTGTCCAGAATCAATCGAAATCAAATTTCTTGGTCAAAACTCTTGTGGTTTTGAAATTTGATTAATAGTTGGCTTATTTTGTTAAATTGATTATACAACATGTTATATAATATGTCTAATTTCATTTCAGAACTTTCAATTTGAATAAATTAATAAGATTTGATTGAATTATGTTTTGGACCTAAAACCCAAGTTTCGAAAGTATTTTTTTAGAATTGGTCAATATTGTGATTCTTTTTGCTAAAATTGATTGTTTGGATTTGTTTAGAATTGGTTTAATTGTATTTTTAAGCCTTCTATTATGGTTAATTGATTTTAATTGTTGAATTTGTATTTTGGGCTTAAAAACCCTAAATTTTGGTAATAGTTCATGAAATTGAGTTATGTTACTCATTTACATATTCAAATGCCTCTTGTATAAATGTGATATTTACAAAACCTCTAAGTTTTAAAATGTGATGAGCATGAAATGATTCAATTGGAAAGGTTTTTCATGCTGAGTTATATCACTTTACTACACTCACTTTATATTTGGCCTTTTGGTTTTGCAATATCGTGCTTCACAAATCTTAGGTTTTAAGTTCCATTATTATCAGCAGAGTGAAGTTATATGTTATACTAGCCTATAACATTTCTTGTAAAATAGAAATCCATTGATCTTGTTAATAATTAAATAGTTTTATGCTTCTTTAATGTTGTTTGGGGTTTATGTGGGTACCAATTGATTATTTACCTATTCGATTTCTTTTTCTAATTCGGTGTCTAGCAAGCATTTTTGTTCGTGCATTGTTGTTTTGTTCATTAAATAACATAAAGTCTAATATGTGGCCATGTTAAGAAATTAAAAATAGAAAGAACATTGACATCTAATAATGCCAACTAGTGCATGTATGTACAATTAGTTATCTAATAACATCATTTAGGAATAGAAATTAAAGTCTTGACAAGTGCCTAAGGGAAGTTGTTAGAAAAACTATTATATCAATTATATTTAACTTTAACTAGAGTACACCTAAAGGGAGGATTCATTTGGGATGTTTCTCTTTTTAGGTAATAAGTAGTCACACGCTACCTTTCTTAGACTATGTATTTGAACTAATGAACCTAAAAGCGTAAGTTGTTGGGTTTGGCCTGATTAATGACTTTATACTTTCAACATTTTTTTGTACATGCATACTTTTTTTGGGTATAAGACATGGGCTTTCTTATACCAATTCTAGAAACCACACATCTTAGAATAGTATAAATGGAAGCTATGAAGATTTGAACTTGTGGAACAGATCGACTCTACCATGTCAAAAACAAAAAAGCTTAAATTGTAAGACTTGAAGTTATTCATTGTTGCTTACCCTAGAAGATATTATTTTGTAATTAATATTTCCAAGACTAAAATAACACTTGAATATGAATCTTATCATTGATATAGTCTAGGTATAGGTCTAGATATACATACCATCACAACCCTCATATACAATTGCAATAGACTACTTCCAAAAGACCTATAGAATATTGAGGTTTTGAACTTCTGATTTATGTTTGCAAGAGTATAATTTGCAAACATTGAAATCGATTGATGATTTAAATATGCATGCCATGTGAAATCTAATTACCTAATCAAGGTTGCAAGCTACACAAGCTCCTACATTATTATATGTAAATGAAACTCAGACTCCATTCCATTTTTAGTTTTCCTTTCTATTTTACCATTTTGTGATAAAGTTCTAAAACTATTGAGAATGCTTTTCCAGAATAATACAGATTAGAGAGCCATTTTAAATTTTCTTTCAAATACTTAATTTTTCTCACACCTACTCTCCCTCTTAATTGAGGACTCTTATTATTTTTGAGAAAAATTTAAAACTCCCTTTATTTAGCTTGTAGGTATGAATTTATATTAATTTGATTAAGTTACTTGTATACTTTCTTAGGGAATAAATCTTGATGATTATCAAAGAGAATGTTGAAGGCGTTGAAGTCATTGCAGGTGCTGAACAGGATGAGAATGAAAAGGATGGTGTTTGATGCGTTAATGAAGATGTCTTATATATCAGCATATGTTACAAGTTATATTTATACTATTATACCTAGAAGATTATATTATCACTTTAACAAATAAACTAAAAATTGATGATTATGTATGGTGTACTTAATTGTATATAAGGATAAGCTGTTATTACAGGTAAATATTAGAATAACAGGTATTATGGATGTCATTATCATTTTACAAATAGATGATATATATATATATATATAGGTTAAAATATATATAACCAATAATATATATTTGTTGGTAATAGTTTTAGCAACATATATGATTTTGAGGATAATACTTTTAGTCATAGATATTGTTTTGTGGATAATACTTTTAGTTATAGATATTGTCTTGTGGGTAATACATTTAGTTATAAATATCGTTTTGTTGACAATAGTTTTAGTCACATATATCGTTTTGTGGTTAATACTTTTACTTACAAATATAATTGTGGGGGTAGGTTTTACCAACATATAAATATTTGTGGAAATTATCAATTATTCCTAACAGATCATACATATTTGTGGCCAAAACTTTTAAGTACAAGGTTTTTACCTATAGTTTTGTCATAGAAAAATATATGTTGATAAAAATTTTACCAACAGAAAAATGGCTTTTGCCAACAAATAATGCCCTATTGGTATAAGTGAATTATTTTGTAGTGTTCTTAACTAATTATTGTTGGTTTTTTTAAGTAAAGGAGGATAATTAGTGGAGCCCAATAATTTATGCTATGTTGCTTATATTTTTGCTTCTTGCTAGAATCAAGGTAACCCATATGCCTTAATAATATGTTAGATATCATATGATAGCACATTAAGGTTTTAATGTATCAAGTTGTAATTATTATTTAACCATGTATTGTTATGTCCTATTTATTTTCCCTAATAATGTTAACATAAAATTATGTAAAATGGCACATATTAAATTGATATAATAATATGTGTACAAAAGTATTCTAGAATAGGTTTAACGGCATAGAGTAATTATGCATGTTATCAATGTTTAATATAATAGGTTTATCATGCTTAGGTATATATTCGCATCATTATTATCACTATATGTCCTAGGGGTAAATTTGTCATTTAAGCATACATGAATTCCTAATTTGTATTACATATTATTGAATATACGAGTATTTATGATTGTTAGGATTTTACATGCTAAATCATGTATAGGGGTAAAATGGTCGTTTATTACATCTGGTGTTTTACCTCCATGTTAAAATATTTTAATTATAATATTTTAGTCTTTTTCATAAAATATGTTTCAATAAAATAAAATTAGTATTCAGAATGAATAATAACATAGAAATTATGGTTTTAAGGGCATTTTGGTCATTTTTGACCTAATTCTCTAAAATGTGAGAAATTAAACACAAGATGGATTTAGTAGATTATTAGGTTGACCTTAGTATTTAATTTGATTATTGTTTACTTGAAAATTTAGAAATAAGTAAAAATAGTTATGTAAGAAAAGTGGAAATGTTTGTGTTATTATGTGATCTCGTGGTTGCCCTAATAAAATACTAATGTTTTAAGCAAAAGACCTCAAGATTAATAATGGTGGCTCTTTAGGGTAAATACCCTAAAAATATGGTTTATTCAATAGTTTGTTTTTGGTTTTACTAGTGTGCCTTAGTGCCCCAACAAGACCCTATATCATACTCTACTTAACTCTTGAGACTTCTTGGAAGATATGAATACTTATGGATTAGGTATCCTTGTTAGTAGAGTACTATATTTATTTTGTGTACTAGTGTGAAGAGGGTACTTTAGTGTCCTTCAATTGATAGTCGGTAGGATATTCTGTTACTTTTATGTGACTGTATGACTAAAGTTCCTTAATGTCTCTAAGTTGATATAACTACCCCTTAAGTAAATAAAAATAGAAGTAATTATTATTAGTTTACAGTGATATTAGATTGGTGGTTGGTAGTTGTCCTTATACCTTACTTAAAGTCAGTATTTGCCTGTGTGCCTTACTAGTAATTGGTAGTTACCTTCCCTACTTTTTGTTGGCAGTCTCCTTCATACCCTACTTGTGATTAGTAGTTGCCTTCATGACTACCTAAGGTCAATAGTCACCTTCGTAGCCTATCTATGGTGTTTTGGAATGTATGGGTATGGATGTTGAGTTTATGAGATCTAATATGAATGTTAAATAAATTAGTTAAGTCTGGGTCAGTGTCTCCCTTTATGGAACACCCTTGGTATGCTTTGGTTATTAATTTTTATTTTATGGTTTAAGCAAATTAGTATGACGAGGATGTGGGCTTATTGTTAATTATTATCTGGCATGGTTATAATATTTGGTCATCGCATATATATTTCAGTATTTTTATATAATATTCTCTTATGATACCTTTGATGTAATTAATGTGACCATTTCATGCTTAGTTTTTTAAAGTGGGTTACTCGGTATTGTTGTACCGATGAATTATGTTCCATGGTATCATGCCTATTAAATGGGTAGGTGTGATTATACATGAATACTTGTGATCTCATCTTAAAAGATAGTATTTTTAAATTGAGAGTTAGGAATATCTATTGTCCTATTTAGTATATTTTGATTCAGATATCCCTGAACTCTTATGTCTCTTTTGTATTTCTTTTCATTTAAATTTTATAATAGTTGTTAGATCTTGTATTATCATAACGATATTAACCTATAATGTAATATCTATTCTTTTTCTTATAATTATGTTATTTATTTAAATAAAGTAATGTTTTAGCCTTACCACTTAGTATAAGAATGGTAGAAGAAAATGATCTTATACTTAGTGTGTTAGTTACACCCTATGTTTAACTGTTTTAACTTCCATAATTAACTCTTTAAAGCAACATTTTATAGTGCTAAGAAAGGGAGCATTACACTAACTCCTAATTAATTTCCCTAGAAGTTGGGTAAAAATGCTAGATCGTAACCTTAATGTAACACTCCCAATTTTTTAACTAGAAAATTTCATTTTGAAGAAAATGTAGAAGCATTTGCAAGAGCAACGCTAATGACATTACCTCTACATAAACTATGAGAGAGGTATGATCATCACCTATCACATGCCTGATACAAGGCAAAATGGAACAACCATAAAAGAATGCATAATTTACTAGATAATACAATAATGTTAAAGAGAATAGTACTATAGATAAAATGGAGAGTTTACAAAATCCAAATATAGGAATTAAATCCAAGATTTTAAATAATAGGAAGAACCAAAAACATCACAATACACTGGCCAAAAGTAAATCTAACCAGCTAGGCTAACTCTTAACTAAATGGAAAATTAAATCTCGAACCCCAAGCAATGGCTAACTATTGGCCCATGATATCATCGTCAGCAAACTCTAGATGAGAATTGTATCCCCACAAATCATCCTCTTCTCACCATGAAAAAAGTAAAATCATCACAGTGACCACACAAATATAGTATTAATATGATGTAGTACTTGTAAAAAAACTACCTAAAACATGATTAAGGCTCATATAGAACATTGAAGTCACATAGTACCATGGTAATAAGCATACTAGCACAAGATAACACCTATGCTCATGACAGTATTATAACAAAGCATACTTACATGGAATTCATAGGAGAATAATAACATAGTTGAAGCATTAAATCCATCTAATGTAATCCATATTATAAATCTTCCTTTAGTTACCACAAAATTTCCAGTTATTACGATAATTCAATCAACCACACCTAGTTCTCCACCATTAAAAAAACTCATGGCAACAAAAAAAATAACGGGATACCATACCCACCACATGGGGTCAAGATACATTGAAGAGGCTTTCTTCTAGGGATACCACACCCACCATACACTGAATGCACCTATCGCAAGGGTTATCACACCATGAGACTCCAAACCCACTACATGTGGTCGAAGTGTATCAAGGGAGCTTATATTAGGATATCTCACCTGCCAAAACTGGACATTGATGCCATGTCGGCCTACCACAGTATAATCCTATACCATAAAGATATGTGTATACCTCCTACCAACTACAACTTGGTAGAAAGGAAATAAGTACTGAGTAAAAATATAAAACACAGGGAAACCCACCCAATAACTCGTGGCTAGCTACCTTGAGATTTAAAGAAAAAGCCTTGAGTGAAATCTTAATCCATTACCAAGTGATATCACACATCACAAATTAGTTCCATTATAATCTAACTTAGGTGTTTCTAAGTGATAACACCAAAAACATCACAAGGCATAAAAGCCACTAATTAGGTGTTTAGATATGACACCAAAATTAACTAATTCAAGGCCACAAATATCATCATTATGATTGTTATTAATTTTAGAGTAAACATGGTTAAAATTAGGGTTTAAATGTTGTAATTACATGGAGGCATGAACATAAAAGGCCCAAAGGAGAACAATAATTATCAATGAATATAGTCAAAATATTTAATCAGTCTCTGGGACTAATTGATAGGTTTGGTTTTACCAAACTTTAAAAAAAAAAAAAAACACCAGCGGACCAATCAACAAGCTAGTCTCACCAATCAATTGTTCATAGGAAACCGGTCGATGGGTTTAGCCCAACCAATCAATGTGTCTAAGTAGAGACTAGACTACATCAATCACGAGGTCATAAGTCAATGTATTTAGCAAACTAATCAACTACTTGTAGGAATATATCGACTGGTTCATTGAACCAATTGACTAATCTCGCAATCATTGATCAAAATTCCCAAACCAAGCATTTGTTCACATAACTAGTTGATCGGTCCAACAAACCAATTGACCGGCTTTTACAGCACCTAGACTTGTGATACACACACTAAAAATTTTAGAAATTTACCATATTAAACCTAGCATGTTATTATGTCATAAAACATATAAAGAGGCATGCTGCACAAGTAGAATCATATAGTGTAATAACCCAAAATTTTTCTTAGCCTAATCTCGTATCATTAATACCTTAATTTAATGCTAATCCCAAGAAAATATTATTATTAGCTTTAACCAAATTTTTTAATCCCAAAATCTTAACCGAATATGAGTCTTTGGCCTAGATAAATCATAATCTGTAACTTGATCGTAATTCCCCAAAACTTTATCACTAATCCTATCTAATTTGGCTAATCTAAAAAAATATTAAATAATATTAAATATTTTCCTTTTTTTTCATTTCTTTTTGCTTTTCTTTTTCTTACTTTCTCCTTTATCCTATCATCCTTGTCGTAACATTTGAATAGTCTTCTTTCTCAACTTGCAAATTTGCAACTTGCATCTCCTATCACACCACTACAGCTATCATCATCACATCATCCCTCACCACCTCTCACCCTCATGCTGCCTAACCTACACATGCACACACACCCTCCCCTTCCCTTTCTTTTCATTCTCATGCAATAAGCTCACACTCAACCATCATCATCTTTTGCTTGTACCCTCTGCAATTTCACCTAAACACACACAGCCATCACTTCCCTGTCATTAGTCGTGACCTCTGTACCATCACCCTACATAACCATCACACACCCCCTATTTTTATTTCACCTGTGTACGTACCCATGTCCATATATACATATATATATACACACACACGGAGAGACACACACATACATATATACTTTATCCTCCTTCCTTCTTCTTTTGTTTTTCCTTACTTTCTACCCATTTCATGTCCAAAAAACACTGGTCAAGTTCCCTTTTCCTTTCTTCTTATTCTTAACCTTCTCTTCTTGTTTTCCTATTCTCTTCCCTCTTCTTATCGATCCACCTCCATCACCACCATGCACCGCCCAACGTTGATGGACCGACCACCTAGGGTTGCCTCATCCTTCCCATCATTATCGTCGGCCATCATCACCCACTACCACCACTTTTTCCCTCTTCTTCCTCATATCCATCTCATTTTTATGAAACATATGACTATGCAACATTAAAATTTCTTATTACATGCCTATGCAACCCAACACAACCTACCCATGCACCCTTGCATAGCCTACACATAGCCTATCACATTCCCGTGAGCATCTTTCTAACTTAAGTTTATTCTACTAAGTGATTAAGCACATCCATGCCACTTTGCATCACTTAGCTATACACGATTTTAACTCTTGACTTAGGTGTGTGCTGCCTGTAGTATGCCCATGAAACTACCCATTTCAGTCGTGTACCCCTATTTGCACCCCTAAACCTTATCTAAACACCACCAAATTTTCACCATAACTCCACCATACATTCCACCAAAAATCCACAAAACTCATGCTTTCATTTAACTATGACTATTTCCTTTTTTTACCTTTCTTTACCTGAATTCCTCCATTAATTTAAGTCTTCGAACCTAACCATGTATTATGTTATTTTTCATAGGTAATATTCTAGTGACCTTGGAGGACGAGGTATAGGATTTATGTGCTTAGAGCCCAATATCCTAGTTGTTAAGGATATTAATTGATGTTTTAGAGTTTTGTGTTAATTACTTGTATGGATATATGTATTTTCATAAAAATGTTGCTATATGATGTAATGTATATTATTGATGGTATGTTGTGGTTATATGGAATGCATGTTTGAAAGAAATTAAGAATTGGTAAGAGGTATGGAGATAATTTTATTATAATAATGACATATTTGTGAGGAATATATGTTATGGCATGAAATAGGGCCAAATAACTATGATAAGTCAGCATAAGCATATTCATGAGGTATGATGATAAATGGTGGATTTGGAAAAAAAATATTTATGGAAGGTATAAAATTTTATAAAATAAAGGTTATCGATTATCCTTAAGGCTATTTTGGTTATTATGGGATAATAAGAAATTTTGATATTACAATGTGTTATGTGGATTAAAATATGAAAATGATATATTGAAAAAAAAAATTGGAAGGATTAGCGGTTGTCTTAGGTTCCTCAAAAAAAGAGATAATGATCTAATTAGGGTACAGTGACCTAAAATGATAATCATATTATTACATGTATAAAACCTTAGAGCTAATCCTACAATTCTGGATGTGTTTCTAATGTTGGCATTATAAGGATTTATATTGAATTTGGTAACCATATAAGTCTTATGGGAAGAGTTATGACTACATGTGAAATTTAGGTTTTGATAATTCTATGAGTAGTAATTTGGGATAAGATTATTAATGTATGTGTAAAATGTGAGAGTTAGATCTTAAATTTCAGATACAATATCTATGAGAATGATATACCATATTTGGTGGTTGAATGATCAATATGAGAGAATGATGCTAGGAGGTTAAATTTAGGTTGGAGGAAATTAAGGATCTTAAACTACGATATGTGTTTATCTACCTTAATGTGTTCCAATACCTGTAAATAATCATGAATAAGATACTAATTATTTAAAGTTAAAGAGCATATGAGTAGGGCCAAGGTGATGTTTTATATTAGTTCCACTAAAGATAATAGTGGCTCAAAAGCATTTTACCTCTAGAAGGCATTTTAGTTAATTCCACCAGATTAAGAATAGTGGTGCCCCTGCTCATCATGAATGAAAATATAACATTATAACTTATGGATAAGATGCTAATGATTTAAATTGAAAGATTACATGAGTTAGGACTAAGGTGTTATTTTTATATCCATTCCACTAGAGATAATAGTGGATTAGGAGCATTCTATTCCGAGAAGGTGATGTTTTCATATCCATTCCACCAGATGATAATAGTGACTCAGATGTATTGTCCCTCATAAGGTATTTCAGACCATTCCACCAATTTAAAAAATAGAGGGATTCCTATATTAAACATATATTAAAAAAAATGAAAATAGTTATATCTAATAAAAAGGTCTAGATTGTTATTTATCTTATGAGATGTTTTATTTATTTGAATATGTAATTATCATCTGTTACAAATTCATGTGCTATTTTTAACCCTGATATGTTAGTATTGCTCCCTTGCTCAGTATGTAGTGTACTGACCATATTTTTTTTTAGTTACTACTCATTTCCATGAGTAAAAGACCCTAATTCTTGTATGCAGGTCTCAAAATATCTTCTACATGACTATGTTGTCTATGATGTACTATATAAGGATGAGTGATCTTATCTGTACTGGGTGTTCAGGTGAAAAGTAATGGTATTTGGTAGACATATTTACCTAGATACTTTTTTGGACTCTTGATCTATGGTATCCTTACTTTGTATTTTGTTCATTGTAACTTAAAGTTAATCTCCAAACTCATATTGTATTATAAATGTTTATTCCATTTCTACTTTCCTTATTTTATTAAAAATGATTTTAGCCTTGTGATTGATGTAAGGATGGTTGGGAAAACTAGACTTATGTCAATTACAGCAATAACCCCCAATATGTTACTTATATACTTCCGCTGTAAAATAAAAAATTTTAATAGTAAAAATCGGGGTGCTACACATAAATGCATGAAGATGTTGGAATCTAAATGGAATCATATTTAAACATTCAATACATACATGAAATTAGTGAAACCAAACAATTCTTAAATAATAGGAAGAAAATCTACCACATGCTCAATGTCTAGAATATAATTGGCTCATGCTCAATACGAAAGTACACCAAGAACATAGAACCATAATATTTAACAAAGACCTCATTCATATTAAAGATAAGAATTTCTTACCTTCAAGCAAATTTTCTAGCACAAAACTTCTAACTTGATGGCTATCTAGCAAGACCTTGATTCCTAAGACAAGTAGGAATTGAAACCATTAAAATTCAATAGGGATGAAATCAGAATAAGAAAGAGAAGGAAATGACAAAATAAAACCTTTCTTCAAAATTAATACATAAACCTGATAAAGCCAAGGTCTTTAGCCTTTCTCAACACTTTAATCATTCCTTACTTAAGAGAAATAAGGTATAAATAAAGCTAATATCAAGAGAATAAGGAAGAGTCAATAATTTTAACCAAATGATAGGGAATAAGAGGCAAGCCTTTGTTTTTTCCAGCATAGAAGAAAAGAGAATGAAGTGGGTAATGCCCAGCACTTGGGGAAATTTTCACAAAGGAGAAGGAGAGAATGAGCAAGTGTAGAATGTGAGGGGTGAGTTAAATTAGAAATTAAGTGTGTAGGAAAGAGTGATGGCCGACATTCTAAAGAAGGAGAGGGGAATTCTGACTTAGGTTAAGAGTAGGCAACCCAAAGTGCAAAGGAGTGCAAGATCAGATGACAAAGATGGAGTGTAGTCAAGGAGAGGCATGGTAGAAGGATGGTAAATTAAGGAAGAGGAGTAAGTAGTTAAACATATATCCAAGCTGCTAGAAGAGAGAGAGGAAAGTGAGGGAGAAGAGAGAAGGTAAGGAATGCCTTGAAAAATACTTTTTGGAGAAATTTAGCTAAATCAAAATCATGGAGTGGCCTAAATAATAAAAAACTAATTTCAAAGAACCAAAATATGCTCATTAGCACAAATATATTCTAATTAGAAATTGATAGAATCATTGGAAAGGGATTTGAATTAAAATTAGAAAAGGATCTCAAATCGGGGGATAACCAGTCGATCAGTTTGAGCAAACCCATCGGCTGATTCATCGAAAATAAAATTTTCAATCTCTAAGCATAGTAGCTGATCAATTGGGCAAACTAGTCAATCAATAAGATTGAAATTCACATCTTTGATGGAATTTCAAGCCCTTATCAAAACCAAAAATAATTTATTTTATATCAACATAATTTTAAACACATTTTGAAGGATTTTATGATGGGGTATTACAATTAATTCCATTAATAATAATTTTTAGGTAATATCACAAATTACAACTCAATTCTATATATAAAACCAATTGGGTGTTTAAGAGATAACACGAAACTCAAATCATGGCATCCAAACCACTAAATTAGGTATTTAAGAGACAATACCAAACTCGTCAAACAAGGCTTCAAGCCATCCCATAATTAACTATTTTAACATTTCCTTAGATTCAGTTATTAAAAGTTAATATCATAAATTGAATGCCGAAGGCTAAGTCAAAACTATAAGGTCAAAGCCTAAAATATGACATAATCACCAAGGGAACCAGTTGACTGGTCCCATAAAATCAATTGATTGGTTTGGAACTCAAACAAAAAATCACAATTAAAATAACATGGAACCAGCCATTTTGTATGGGTGACCTGTCGATTGGTATACTAGTGGACCGGTTACCCTCACTATTTGATTGCTCAAAAAATAAGAAGCATAATAAAATGCGGATAAACTAGTTAACTAGTGTCTTAGAGCTAGGAACCTATTCTCTTATTGTAATGGATATCCAGTTGACTGATGAACCAATTGATTAGTTTTGTCCATACTAGTTAACTAGCATAACTTGGAAAAACACTAAACCAAAATTAGTGATTAAATGAAATGAATTCTAATTTAACCACACAATCTTAGCAAGATTATATATTCTTAACACATGTATAAAAATATACTCACACCACCGAAACACATGATCATGGCAATCAATTTGAACCAAAACATAGTCTCAAGCTTGATCTATCAAAAATCAAATGAATGTAATACTAGCAAAAAATATGCTCATGCCTTGAAAACATACAACTCACGCTATCATACTTAGGATCATAATTCAAAGTGACATATGCTTGACATGGAGCATACCAAATCATAAAATTGCAACATACATCGCATGTAATTAGACATATTAAAGACAAGATTTCCTTACCTTATAACAATATCCTTGAACCAAATAAACCTCTGAACTTGATGGCTACTACTAAAGCCCTTAATTATCCTAAGAGAATAAAGTATCAAAATCAATTAAACTTATCTAAAACCTCTTCAAAACATAAAAACATAAGAATAGGGTAAGACATATGTTGTCACCCTCAACCTAAGAATAGATAATTAAGGAGAAGAAAAATGTAGGAATGATAGACTCTTTCATTACCTTAACCCCTATTTACTTAAGGAAAGCAAGGAAGAGCCAAAGAAAATATTAAGGAGAGGTTTAGGAAGAAAGAACCACAACTCAATCAAAGGAAAGCAAGGGGTAGAGACCCTCTATTTTTTGTCAAAAGGGAAAGGAAAAAGAGGACAATGGGGTTCAAAATTTTGCAAAATTTCTAAAGGAGAGAAAGAAAACAGAGAGAAAGTGTTGAAGAGTTGAAGTGGATTAGACAATGAAGGCCAAGAGGGTCTGAGGATCGATAAAGAAGAATGGAAGAAAGGGAGAGTGGTTAACTTTGGGGTGGAGGTGGAAAGAGTTAGAATGATGAAGTATGGCTTGGTGATGTAAGTCCTAACAAAATTAAGATAGAGGGAACCCACAAGATGGTTGCAAATAAATTGATTTACCAAAGGAGAGAAGAAAGTGAAGGGGAGAGAAAGATGAAAAAGTATCTTAAAAGTAATTTTTGGTGATTTTTAGCTAAATAAAATTATAAGATGATCTAAACAACATGAAAATAGTCTCTAAAACACCAAAGTATGCTTATTAGCACCAAAAGCCACTAATTATAAGTTTATGAAATCATTAGATCAGAAATAATAAAAAAACAGAAATTAACTTTAAGTTTCAACAAAACTAATTGGTTGGTTATAAAACACTAGTCCACTAGTTTCACTAGTTGACTCGTTTTCTTTTAATAGCTGACCGGTTCTTCTAGAGTGGATACCCAAGTTTCTTGATGAACTATTAATTAATTTTGAGTATGCATAGTTGACTAGTACCCTTGAAACTCACTTATTAACCCATTTTCTAAGCACTTTCCAAAAGGAAAGTTGTTTTATTTTATATGAACATGGTTTTAAATAACTTTTAAAGGAATTTAGGACGGGGTAATATAAATTAAAACTATAATTGAAGCAAAAATAAAAAAGGTATTGTCAACGTAGCATGAATTATTTAATCGAAAGGAAGGACCAGTCTGTAATACTGCCCCTCCCCACCAATTTGGACCAGAATATTTCATTTGAAGATGATGCAAAAGTGTTTATAAAAGCAAAATAAGGGAATGTTACCAACATATCAACCATAAAAGAAGTGTGATCATCACCTTGCCAATACTTGATGTAAGGAAAAATGGAATAATGAATAAAAGATTACATGCTCTACTAGTAATACAACAATAGTAATGATAACAATGATGAGAGTAATAATATACATAGAAGAGAAATTACAAAATCCAAATGTAGGAACTAAATCCAAGAGTTTAGATAATTGGAAGAACAAAAAATTTCCAACACAACGGGCGAAATATATCTAACTAGTTAGCCTAACTCTTAACTAAATGAAAATGTAACACTCAACCTTAAGCAATTATCAGCTACTAACCCATGACATCATCTTTGATGTACACTAGCTAAGAATCTTAACCTTAGAAATCACCCTATACTCATCAAACCAAAAGTCAAGTCATTATAGTGACCATACAAATGCAGTATCAGTATGGTGAAGTACTAGTAACATAAAATACCTAAAAATGGTAATGATTCGTGTTGCATATTAAGGTCATGTAGAAACAAGGTACAACACATACATAGATAGCATAATTTCCAAGCTCATGAATGTAATATGACAAAACATACAAGCACAAAAATCATGGAAGAAGTAATAATATAGGTCATACATCAGATGCACACAATGGAAACTATATTACAATCTTCTTTTAATGACAACATACTTTCTGGTTATTAAGATAGTCCATTCAACAACACCTAGTCATCCACCATGAACCAAAGTCATGAAAACATACACAGAATAGGATACCACACCCACCATATAGGGTTAGGATACATCAAAGGGGATTTTCTCCAAGGATACCACACCCACCATATATCAAATGCACCTACCATGAGGGCTAACACAATTTGGGATACCGCTCCCACCACATGTGGTTAGAGTACATCAAAGGAGCTTATACTGGAATACTTCACCCACCACACCTTGAATGCATCTGATGTGAAGGATACACAAGTTGGAATATCACACCCACCTAAGCAATGGAAAATATAAAGTGCAAGGGGCTTACAATGAGATACCTCACCGACCTGAGGTAGACATCGATGTCATACCAACCTGCTACAATATTATCCTACACCTCAAAGATAAATGCTTACCCCCTACTGACCATAACCTAGTAGAGAAGAAAATAGGTACTAAGTAAAAAGATAAAAACACAAGGTATCCTACCCACTAACTCCCAGCTAGCTACACTAAGAGTCATAAAAAAAGGTTTGAATAAATTCTTAATCCATTATTATTAAATTTCAATTAATATCATAGATCATAATTAATTATATTATAATAAATTGGGTGTTTCAAAGTGATGCCACCAAACACAACGTAAGATATACAATCCACCAATTGGGTATTTAGAGATGACACCAAATTTAACCACTCATATACACCCCCAAAATTTACCATCGAAAATTTTCATTTTTAAAAGTTTCAAACATAACCTAATACAATAAATTTAGTGGTGTTACTACCACACTTAGTACCAGACTGGTTTCCTCTACTATTCTAATACCAAGTGCTACGAGTAAAACATTACTTTACTTAAATTTCAAGAATATAACTATAAATTAGAGTAGCTTAATAGTTAGGAAGGTTAATTCACCTTCCAAATAAAACCTACTAACTGTGGTTACAAAATAAAGTTAGTGGAAAGGAAAATATAAAAGATTATAAGGAAAAATACAAAAACCTCTTGTACAAGTACTGGACAGGATCCTAGATAACCCTACACTCTCAATCCTAATTAATAATCCTTGAATAGAGCTTGCAAGCTAACATGCAAAGGATACTAGTCATTAAATAAGCAAGGGCCTAAGAAATGAACCCTTCTATACAAAAGTACTGAGTAATCCATTATACACGACTAATATGCAAGGCTCACATGTAACACATCAAATGTATCGCATCAATCACATGAACATGGACTTATACATATGTTAACTAAAATGCGATAATCATTCACATTGTAACACCCCAAAATTTACTAGTGAAAATTTTCGTTTACAAAGTTAAGCATGGAAGCTAAAACAATAAAAACAAAGGGTGTTACCACCATACTTAGTATAAGTTCGGTTTCCTCTACCATTCTCATACCAAGTGCTAAGGCTAAAATCATTATTCTACTTAAATTAATATCATGATTACAGAAATCAGGATAGAAAGAACAGTAGATAAATACTGCTAATTAAAAACAACATTTGTAGTTTATGAAACTCGATAGAGAAATTACAGGAGGACACGAGGGTCCAAATACAACCAAAAATAAAATAGCAAAAGAAACATTGGATAGTCCTATGCTCCCAAATCCGAACTATCAACATTTGAATGAGCTTAGAGGGTGACCTACAAAGTCCACTACCCATTAAATAGGTAGGGGCCTACAAAAAATGAACCCTTCACTACTACGGTACTGAGCAACCCTTTATACCAAACTAATATGATAAAACGGCATGGAACACATATAAGGCATACAACTAATCATTGTATAAGACATATACATATATATATGATAATTGAGATACACTAATCATTTAGATAATCAAATTCCATCAAGGTCACATACTACTCATATTCATTCATCTGAAATAACTAAACTTATTAATGAACATATCAGAGATACTCTCTAAAGTAATAATTAAAACCCAACTTCAGTATAATTCATGTCTTAACATAAATCCCAACCAATTACATACATCATAGGTACGTTCACAAGTATAATTTACTAAGATTCATATCATCCTAGGTATACTTACAGGTATAGCATAATAAATCCATAACATCACAGGTACAGCATAATAATATCCATAATATCACAAGTATGCTCATAAACATAAAACCAACACAGGTAGGCATGAATGTTGCTACCAAATCCACAGGTAGGCACAAAGACTACTACGAAACCATAGAAAATCTCAGGTATTCATGAAGGCTACTACCAAAACCTCATGTAGGCACGAAGGCTAATACTGAAACCACGAGTAGGCACGAAAGCTACTACCGATACAATAGGTAGGCACAAAGGCTGCTACCAAACAATCCAATAATCCTATAATCATTATTTCCATCAAATTATATCATTTCCATTTTTATTTACTTAAGGGGAGATCAATCATCCTAGAGACACAAAGGTACTCCATTCATACCGGCACACTAAGGCAACACGATATCCTACCAACTATCAACCCCAAGACGCAAAGGTGCCTTGGTCGCACTGGTACGCAAAGGTAACACAATACCCTACCGACAAGGACACCTAATTTATAAGTATCCATACCCCCTATTAGTCCACATAACATAATAGAGTAAGATGTAGGGCTTGACTAGGGCACTAAGGCACACTAGCAAAAATCTAATATCAACTATGGGCTAAACCACGCCCTTAGGGTAGCAGCCTCTAGGAGCTACCATTCCCGATCTCGAGGTCTTTCACTTTAAATATTAGTATTTTATTAAGGTAACCCCAAAATCACATACAATACAGATAAATCTAATTTCCATATTTAACCATTTTTGTTTAATTTCAATCATACGAGACAACCATAATCAAGGTCAGCATTGAAGCCAACATTAAAATATACTAAGGCCATCATAGGCTCAATCATCCACATCGAGATACTTTAGGTCAAAAAAACAAAATACCCTTAAGGCCAACATTTAAATATTATCATCTATTTAAATACACATTCCATTTTAATTTATTCATTTGTCATGAAAAGGCTAAAACACTATAAATAAATTATTTATTACACAATTTAAATTATCAGATATGTCAAATGACTATTTTTCCCTTATACATAATTTTACACATAAAATCCTTTCCAACACCTTTAATCCATCCAAAACACATACTCACATACTTAACACCAACTAATACATATTAGACATGATTTTTAGGAAAAATATCATAATACATAAAAATGACTAAATTTCCCATAGGGCACACATCTATAATAATTATTCTATAATTATATCTAAATGTGCTCAACCTATTATTTTATACATAATTATCATACAAATTATTTTTCCATCATTAGAATTATTTTAATCATACTTTTATACCCGATATAATGTATATCAGATGATGCTCCTTTTATCTATTTTCATGATAATAATAATTAACACATAATTATATCGAAATAAATCATGCTTAACATATTTCATCCACTAAAAACCCTAATTTGCTATCACGCAGTATTTATAATTTTAGTAGGGTATAACGGTTACCTGAATTCCAGTAAAAATGTAAAAGAAGCGATATCCTACTAAATTTATCGGATCCCGCTAATCAACCTTTCGTACCTAAAAATAATATCGAAATTACCAAATTAATATCTATCAGGTAAAATATTAATTATAATAAGAAAATATTTATTTTTTAAAAATTACTAAAATACCCCTACATTTAATATATATCTAAAAATTTTATTAAAACACACACACTCACTCACGCTGCATGCGCGCAGCATGAGCAGTGCATAAACTGGGGGAAAGGACTGCAAGCTGCAAGCTGGGCTAAGGTTGGTCGGGCAAGGCAGGGAAAGAAAAGGGTCGCAGCCAATAGGGTGGAGACCGATGGCCGGCCGGTGATGGTGGAGGTTGTTGGGTGGCTGGTTGGCTGCGGGAAGGCAAGGCTATAATAGGGGAAAGAGGATGCAGTGCTGGGTGCTATTGGTTGGCTACATGCTAAGGTCGGGGGTAATGGTTTGAATAGTAAAGAGGAGGAGATGGTCGGGGCTAGCGTTGGTGTTGCTCAGGAGGTTACGCTAGATAATAGGGCTAAAAGAATGGACGTTGTGGCTAGGGCTACAAGCAGCTGGTGGTGGTGGGTTCTACGCTGGACGGGAGGGAGATTTAGAGGGGAGGAGGAGCTGGTGCTATGGTTGGTGGCTGGTGGACGATGCTACGAGCGAAAGTAGGAAAGCTGGGGATCAAAGGGGCAGAGAAAGGAAGGGATAGGGGCTGTATGCGATGGGTTGTTTGGCTGGGGGTGGCAGCTATCGTGCGTGGTGTTGGGTTGGGTGTTGCGGCTACTAGTGATTGTAGAAGGAGGAGAGTGGTAGTGGGTTGGAGCTGCAAGGGTGGTAGACGGTTGCTCTAGGGAGATGGGTGCATGGTGTAGGGGTTGGGGTTGGGCGATGGGCTCTACTGGGTTGAGGGCAATGGGCTGCTGCACTGCTCGAGGGGTGCTGGGTGATGCTGGTTGTTGTAGGAGTGTCGGGGATGGTAGTTTACGGCTACACAAAATGGTCGAGGAGCTTAGCGATGTTTGAAGTAGGGGAGTTGCTAGGCGATCGAACAAAACAAAGGGAAGGAAGGGGAAAGGTGGTGGAGTTGGTGCATGGGAAACAAACGGGGCAGGGAGGGGAGTAAGGGTTGTTTGGTGTGGGAGAGCTAAAAGAAATAGAGGGGGTTGCTTGGGGTGGAAGGCTGTATGTGTGGATTATATGCAGGGGCTTGGCTTTTAGCGGAAAGTGTGTGTAGGAGAATGGAGGGTTGTTTAGGGTAGAGTGTGCATGAGAGTAGCATGTATATATGTGCATAGCTACAGAACGGTTGGTAGCATGTATATGTATATAAGGCAGAGGATGGGTTAGTCAGAAAATGAGGGAGAAAGAAAAATATTCGAGGGAGATATTTGGGATAGGTAGAGGGTAGAGTTGGGGATAAATTAATAGGATTGGAATTTATTTATTTAGTTTTAAATTTAATTTGGTAGGAAAAATAATTCGGAAGAATTTATTTGAATTAGGATAAGTTTTAAAAATAATCTGAAAGAGTAAAATAATCGAAAATTATTTTTAGGAAATTATTTTTGGATTAGGGTTTAAAAGATTATTAATAAAATAATTTAAAATAAGATTTATAGGTAAAAATTAGGATTAATTTAAATAACCTAATTTCTATCAAAATTTTAACCTAATTAAATTTATACTTAAAACTATCGTAATAATACGAATAATAATAAAATTTTTAATATTTAACCTCATACAATAATAATTATAACTAATAATACGATTATTAATTTATAAATAAGATTTTTAAAAATGGGGTATTATACACATAGCCACATGCTTCAAGCACATATACTATAACTCTCATTCACTTTGAACTAACAAAAACTTACTGTTGGAACATCCAAGCGATACTCTTTGCAATTTAATTATAAAACCACATCATCCTCAGTTGGAGGTGCAACCCACTTAATCAACCTAAAAAATTCTCAATAACATGACAACAAGAATGGCATACACATTAATAGGTCATAGCAATTCATTTATTATTATCTAGTCTCATGATATTAGTGTAGTAATTAGTTAGCTTAAGACTTTTATGTCCACATGTATTTAGGAACCCTATTATTCTCACCTGTGGACTGGCCGTCAAGGTATAACCCCAAGGCAGAATGCACTTGACCACTATTCTTACCGGTAGACCAATAATAAGGTACAAACCCAAGGTAAAATACTCCTGACCACTATTCTCACTCGTGAACTGGTAATAAGGTACAACTAGTCCCGACCCATTTGGTGTTCGACTATAAGTAATTAATGTCTTTCCATAGACTATTAATGTATAAGAGTTTTATTACTTGAGTTCGGAACTCCACTATTCTCACTGGTGGACAGGTAAATATAGGTAACACACTCTTGGCCATTATTCTCACTTATGGATCGGTAAACAAGGTACTACCGGCCCTAACTCAAGCGATCTTCCACTTTAAGTGATTAGTGTCTTATTCAAGTCTTATTTATTTCAGATGACATACACAGCTATGCACAACTCAAGTAGGACTCCTTCCCTACTACCACCCAAGCCTACCAATGGTCTTAACAACCAACCCCAACTTTACTCACCCATGGTCATAGCTTCCTTTAGGTTTGACTCACCCCATGCATGTTTATTAGAATAATTACCCTAGTACATGAAAAATTACCAAACTACCCTTATGCCATTTATTCTTGATAAACATGCTTTGATATATGATACTAAGACAATAAACCCCTATTTTCATATTCAACACCAATTAATGATACTCAACATAGTACATGCAAAATTATCAAAATGCCTCTAGACCATAATAATTTGATATTCATGCTCTAAAATGAGTTACTAAGGCAATAAACCCCTATTTTCATACTTAGCACCAATTATTACTTATCATACATATTTATTAGGATAATCACCATTACACCTTTAAATTATAAAATTTCCCATGGCTATATGATATCAACATTCATGCCCAAACATGCCTTACTAATACCACAAACCCTTATTTTCACACTTAGCACCAATTATTACTCATCATGTATATTTACTAGGATAACCACCATTACACTTTTAAAATTAACAAAATACCCCTAGGCCATATGATATCAACATTCATATCCAAAACATTTGTTACTATTACCACCAACCCTTAATTTCATACTTAGCACCAATTATTACTTATCATGCAAAGTTATTAGGATAACCACCATTATACCCTCAAAAATTACCAAAATGCCTTTAGGCCATATAATATCAACATTCATATCTGAACATATGTCACTAATACCTCAAAACCCTAATTTCATAAGTAGCACCAACTATTACTTATCATTCATATTTTTTAGGATAACCTCCATTGCACCTTCAAAATTATCAAAATACACCTAAGCCATATAATATCAACATTTATGCCAAAACGTGTGTTATTAACACCACAAACCCCTATTTTCATTCTCGACCCCACATAACACTCGGCCAGCACATTTATTATAATGATCATTATCATATATTAAAAATTACCAAAATACCCCTAAACCCTAAAATATTGATGTTCATGCTAAATGATGTATTTATGATACAACAAACTCCTATCTCCATTCCTAACAATACTTTTAACACAATTGGTATACTGGTTAGGGTTAAATATCATGATGTGTCTAAGTGACCAAATTTTCCCTAGGTCTCATAGCAGTTATATTTTTACTATAAGTATCCATACTTACCTAACTTAACATACATCATTACTACCTAACTTTAGACCCCTTCTCAATCACCCCTTTCACAACCATCACATCTTACACAAGATGGCATGCATTCTTTTTTCATTTTCCAAGATAACATTAATAATCATGGGATTATTTATAACACATCATATCTATACAAATTGCAAATCAAAAACCCTAATGTGCTAACATGAAATATCCAAATATTTTAGTGGGGTATAAAGGTTGCTTGATTTATAGCAAAAATCTAACTTTACTGGTAACTGACTAAAATTACTTAGGTTCTATTTAACAAAATTTTGTACCTAAAAATAATATCACAATTACAATATTAATATTAGATAATTAAAATAATGATTTTTATTAAAAATATTTATTAAATATAGAATTACTAAAATACCCTTATACCTTAAATATTATCCAAACATATAAAAATTTGCACTGCATAACTCACATTACATGTGAAGCATAAGCTACGCAAAGATGGATAAAATGGAAGGGAGAAAAGGGGACTTAGGTAAGGGTTGTCGGAGGTGGTGGAAGGTGTTGGTTTTGGTTATTAGGTGGAAGAGGTGAGGGAGGAGGTGGTTGGTGGTTGGAGGGCGTGGTGGAGGTGGCTCAAAGGCGGCATAAGTGGTGGAGCAAGCTGTGGGGAGGAGGGTGCAAAGAAGGGAGAGAAGAGGGAGAAAAGGAGAATAAGAGGAAGAGAAGGAGTGAGCAGGTGCAAGTGATACAGGGTGGTTGTGGATGATGGTACAGGAGGTGGGTGGTTAGCGACAGGTAGTTGGAAGGAGCTGAGGTGGTGAAGGAAAGGGAGGGAAGAGAAGTGGTCAAATGAGGGTGTTGGTTGCAAGTTAGGGCATTAAAAGGAAGAGAAGGGAAAGGAGGCAAGGATTTATGGGAGGCTAGGGGTGTATATTGATTGGTCGTGCAAGGAGGATGTAGGACGAAGGATCTGGCGATGATTGCGGTGGAGGAGGGGTTTATGCATGGAGAATGGATTATGGCTTAGGGGAAATTGGTAGGGAATGCCGTAGGGGAGAAAAGAGGAGAGATAGGGAGAGAGGATGAGGAGGAAGGAGGGAAGGAAGGAGAAAGGGTGGTGGCTAAAAACAAAGGCTGGATTGGTGTGGGAAGCCCTAGTGGTGGCTAGTGGTGGTTGTAGAGAGAATGATGGCGAAAGGGGGGATGGGGAGAAAAAGGGAGAAAGGAGAAAAGATGGTTGGGGGAGAGAGTAGACTACGAAGGAGATGAGTGGAAGGGAAGAAGAGAAGAAGAAGATGAGGTGGAGGAGGAGGAGAAAAAGGAGGACGAAGGGTGGCCAATAGGCGAGGTAGGTGGTGGTGCAGAGGGTAGTAGGTAGGTATAAATAGGTGAGTGGCAGGGGAAAAATGGCAAGAAAAGGCATGTAGGGAAAGGAGGCCAAGGGGGATGCAAGACCAAAAAAGGAAGAAAAGGATGGTAGGGGTGGTGATGTAGGGTGTCTGGTTGGGCAGAAGGGAGTGGTGCAGCAAGCATGTAGAGTTATAAGAGAAGGAAAGGGGCGTGCGTAGGGGGGAGAGTGCTTAGGGCATGTTTGGTCAAGCTCGGGTAGGGAAAGAAGGAGAGGGGAAGGCTTGAGCCATGTAGAAAAGAGAAGAAAGGAGAAGGAAGGTTAGGCCTAGCAGTAGAGAAGGAAGAGGGAAGGTTGGGTTGGCCTAGGGGAAAAGAAAAAAAAAAGAAGGGAAGAAGATCTAGGATGGCCTGAGGGAAAAGGGAAAAAAGGAAAAAAGAAAGAAAATGGAGAAAAAGAAGAAAAAGAAAATAAGAAAATAAGAAAAAGAAAATGAAAATATATTTAGATTTAGGATTAGACATTAGATTAAAATTAGGCTATTGGAAAAAATATTAAATTAATTTATCTAAAATAAGGGTATTCATTTAAGAGAAGAATTTTGGTAAAATTCTGGGCTTATTGTTTATTTAAATAAAAAAGTAAGATAAAATGATGAAAATAATTATATCAATTTATTAAATAATTAATCTATTTTTTTGAAGTCAAATCTTTACAAAAATAATTAAATCAAAATTTAAAGATTAAATTTTTCTGAATAAAAGGTTAAACATTTAAAATTTAAGTTATAAAAATTTGAGGTGTTACAACAGGAGGCCCCATTATGTTGTAATTTTGATCCATTTCACGGTCAAGTTAAGGATGGTTGAAATAATGATTAAAATATTATAATTATATGAAAATATTAATATAGAAGTCTCAAAGAAAAAAAAATCATCAAATAACAAGAAAAGATGGCAAACTCAGGTGGACCAATCAATTGATCACTAGGACCAATCGATTTGTTTGTTGCATTAGACCTGAGGAAACATATTACATATTAAAACCAATTGATTGACGTATCCAACTGATTAACTATTTATAGGAAATAGTTGATGGGTTTGGCCAAATAGATTGATGGGTCTAAGAAGAGGCAAAGTGAAATACCCCAAAATCCTAATTTCTGAAATTATGGCCAAATAAGGAATTAGTAGGGAAATTAAACATATAAATTTATTTACTTAAAATGTAGAGAATTAATTAAGGTAAATTAAGAGGAAAATAATAAAGAATTTAATTGAAAGAAAATTTGGGTATTTTCCTAATTAGTATGGAGGTTAAGGAAATTTATCTAAAATAGTCTAAACTAAGCAATAAGGGAATTTATTTAATATTTTATAAATACTAATATTCTAAACAGTCCAAGAATATTCTAAATAATTTATGCAAAATCCAAAACCCTAAATAAACCCTTTTCTTTTTCTTTTCCTTCCTTTTTCCTTTCTTTCTTTTCCTTTTTTTTTCTCTTTTCCCCGTCGGTTGGGCCTTCCTCCCCGCGGCCCAACCTTTCTTCCTTCCTTTCTCCCTTCCCGCGGCCCAGCGTCGTTTGCTGGCCGACGCTTGCGTGCAACGCAGCATTTTGGCCATTAATCCGCCGAAGCGCCCCGTCGCGACTAATGAATCTTATAACCGTTGCCAGCCAACGTCACGACGATGCGTTTTGATCGTATAATTAATGAAACAACGCGTCGAGGTTATGAACATTATAACCGTTGCCAACCGGCCGGTTTCTCCCTTTTCTTTTCTCTCCCTGAACCGCCGATCCGCCCACGCCCGTCGTCTTCTTCCTCGCGCAGGCCTGCAACTCGCAGCCTGCCGCCGCTGACAACCTTTTCGTCCAGCCGTCCTTTCCCTGCCATCCCAGTCCCTTTCTTTCCCAAATCAACCCAGCACAATCGACCTACCCCTCATGCGTCCTGATTTCCTTTCCTTTTTCCCGCACACCGCCAAACAAGCCTGCCAAACCACAGACCTACGACCGACTGCCACCACCCTACGGCGGCCTGCCGCACCTACCCCCGCGTGCCGTCCTTCTTCCCTTTGTCGTTTTCCCCTCCTCAATTGCCTATAAATACCCCTCCCCGAACGATCAAGGCAAGTCCTCCCCTCTAGACCTTGCCAAAACCCTACCTCGCCGCCGCCAGATCAGACGCCCTTTCCGCCACCTCTAGCAACCGCCGCGACCACCGCCACGCACCAATACCTCCCTTGCACCACCCTCCACGCAGCCAAACCGTCGCTGCCCCCGTCCCTACCCCGCACGTGCCGCCACAACCGTGCGAAATCCCTTGCCCAAAAACCACCCCCGCCACCTCGCGCCACCTTCTGCTGCCACCTCTGCCGTGATCAACCTCCTCTCCACCTCCCAAAGTGACCAGCAGGTCCTCCCTTACCTGCCCATACCATCCTTACTCCCTACCTCCTTCTCCACCAACCTCCACCCTCCTCCACTTTCGACCGCCGCGTCTACCACCACGCGCCGCCACCTTTCTCATCGCCACCACCCTCATTCCACTCCCCTCTCCCTGCTGTCTCCTCCCCCACATCAAACTCCCCCTTTTCTTCTCCCATCTAACCACCACCTCCATCTTTTCCTCTCTTCTCCTCCCCCATCGCCGCCGTCGTCGCAGCCACGCACCGCCGCCGAACCACCATTGACCCTAGGTGGTCTTCCACTCATCCCAAGCCTTAAACTTTATTTCCATACAGTTACTATTAAGTTAACTAATATTAATACCATTATGCTTATTATTATTATTATTCTTTTATTATTATTATTATTATTATTATTATTATTACTAACTCTATAATCTTACTAAGGTTATTATTATTAATACCTAACCATATTGGGTTGTTGTTATTGTTATTATTACTGCTAGGGTTATTATTACTAATATTACCATCCTTATTAGTATTATTATTATTATTAGCTCTTACTATTACTACTACTATCACTAATTTCCTATAGTTAGCATAAACCCTATTACTACAAGATTAGAACTAATGGGTTTAATAATACAAGGGTAACAATTAGTATCGAAAATAAATATATTTTGACTGGTAATGGCTAATACACTAACTTTAAGATAAAAACCCTGATTTTTGTATAATACCCACTTTAGTAATATAAACCCTAATCCTAAACTGGAATAAGGAATGACGGTACTTTGAGGGAAATTAATACTTAGCTTTTCCCCTTTTCATAGGTGACCCTGATCCGAACCCTAAGGAGCTAGAGGAGCGTGCTCCAAGCCCGGTGCCTACTTAGGTGAGGACGAAGCTATGACCTTGTGCTATGTGTGATGTGATGTATTGATAGATGATGAATATGCCATGTTAATGTGTATTATGCATGTATTATGAATAACCTGTTTTGTGTAGCGCAACGTGGATAATGAGGTATGATGTGTGTGCCTTATATCACATGAGCATGACATGTTTATGTATGATATTTATGATGTGTTGATATGGCCCTCTAGGACATGCATGCTAGGGTCTTGGGATTGTGGAATGGGACTAAAAGAATAACAAGAGAGGAATGGGAAGTGAGACCATTAAGGGGGATATGGGGTAGACCTAAGTACCTCATCATCCATGAGAGAAGTTTTGTGGGAGGAATGTCTAAAATAAACGAAAGTTGGGAACCATGCATGGGGGCCTAAAAATCTGCATGGTGACTTGGGGTGTTTGCATGAGGTGGCTAAACCTTGTATGGGGGTGAATCTTACGTGAGAAAAGTTGAATTTGGGTGTCAATAAGAGAATGGGGGAACTATGGAGTGATTGGAGACTTGGGATGAAAAATAGTACGTAGGTTAGTGCAAGGGTGTATAACAGGCCCGATTAGGGTTTTCACGGAGAAAGTGGAAATTTGGGAAGTGTGAAAGTAAGAATGATTAAGGAAGGGCGGAGTATGGGTTGAGAGTGAGAATTCCATTATATAAATGATGAGTATGGGTTTTCCGTGTGAATGAAGAGACTTGGGAATGAAAAGAGAGAGAGGTTACTTGTGGAAGAAGTAAGGTGCTAGGGTTTTGCCGGTCACATGTGAGATTGAGGAGCAAAGTGATATGCCTTGGAGTTTGACCTAATAAGGGTGAGATGTGGGGTGAAAAACAAGTAATGGTAAGGTAAGTGAGAAGAAGTTGGGCCACGTAGGTCCAACTAGGGTTTTCCTAGGGGAAAACCCTAGAGGCTGAGAATAGGCGAGGTCAACGTCATAGGGTGTTGGGTTTGACTTATACTCTTAGGAGTTGGCCTTTTATTAGGTGTGAGTATAAGGGAAAGAAAGACAGGGTGATAAAGGTGGGGGCAAGTGTCTCAACACATGAGACGGGCCCGCTTGAGAGGCAAGCAGTAGTATGTTGTTGGCATGCATGTTAAGGGTGGAATGCGATTCAATAAGACACGGATAAGACACTAATCATGTAAAGTGAAAGATTGTTGAGCCGAGCCCAGACCGGTCCATCGGCAAATAATAGTGGCCAGAAGCCGGGGTGCCCTGGAGACCTGTCCACCGGCAAATAATAGTGGTCAGGAGTGTTCTACCCTGAATGTATACCTTCCGATCCACCGGCTATAATAGTGGGGGATTTCGTACTCGACAAACCAAAGTAAGTAAGTTAAACCATGGAAATTACACTAAGTACTTACAGTGAAACACCATGTGAGTCGGGGCTAGACCGGTCCACTGGCAAATAATAGTGGCCAGGAGCATCTTGTCCTGGAGACCGGTCCACCGACAAATAATAGTGGTCAGGAGCATTCTGCCCTAAGTGTATACTTTCCGATCCACCGGCTATAATAGTGGGGTTCTCGCACTCACATGGACTACTAAAGGATACGTGTGGAATGGACCTATTATTAATGAGAATAAAGAATAAGTCACCGGGAAAGTAACCAGGCCTTATCATGTGTGTTATCGTATGTTACCTATGTGCTTATACTTGTATCATGTGTTCTATGTGTTGGCCTTAGCTCGTCTGTTACCTTACTCAGTACGTAGCGTACTAATCACCCGTTTCATGGGTGCTGCTCATTCCCACGAGCAGAAGACTCATCTGACCTTGTGCAAGTAGGAGATCATGTTTTCGATGCCTACGATACCTATGAGGAATTGGGTGGGGCCGAGTGTTGAGCCTATCCAGGTTGGGGCCGAGAGCGAGTTGGCCGGACTCTTTTACGATCCTCGCTTTCATCTATCTTAGTTTTTCATATTTATATTATGTTCGTATTTTGGAAGTGGAACTTTTAAGTTGTAATCGTAACGACATTCTGACGATGGTTGATATCTTGTTTTCATGGATGCTTTATGATAACGATGCGCTTATGTTTTGATGATTCTTATTTACGATTTCCTGGTTTAGCCTTAGCACTTAGCATCGAAACGGTAGGAGTGAACCGGTCCGGTGCCAAGTGTGGCGGTAATACCCCCAAGTTCATGGTTTTAAATTGTATGCTTCCGCTAAATCTTTCAATTTAAACGAAATTTTTCAATAGTAAATCTGGGGGTGTTACACAAAGTCACTATGGTTATAAAGAAAACTATTGATGGTTTGGATGATCGATATACCGTTCACAATAACTAGTCGACTAGAGCATCAAACCAATCAACTATTATTGCAACCAGCCAATTAAGAATTCCAAAACCAAGCGACTATTCACACAATTAGTTGATCAATTATCGCAACTAATTGACTAGTTTGAGTGAAATAGTACTAAACGTACGAACAACACATAATCAAAGTCACCAATCTTTTGTAAAATAATCATATCATGCTTCTATGTTGTAAAATATATAAATATACATTATCCACTTATGAATTCACATAAATTATTGTATGACTCATTACTCACCAATATCATACTTGAATTTCACTAAACTCATGCATAATATCAAAATACTTGAACATACTCCGAAACTTCAAAAACTAAAACATGGTAACATGAATGAATCTAAGAACTCAATCATAATACTTACACATCATAGAACATACCCAGCACTCAAAACAACACAAAGCCTTATTTATATTAGAGATAAGGATGCCTTGCCTAACTTCTAGCACAAAAGTACTCCTAACTTGATGGATTTTATCAAGGTAATTTCCTAAGAGAATAAAGAACCAAAATGATTAAAACTCCTTCTCAAAACTTAATAAAAATAAAATTAGAAGGAGAAGGAGAAGAAAATAGCATAACACAAACTCTTTCTTTGAATTGAAATCAAAGAGATAACTTAAGATCTCTGACCTTTGTCAAAATCTTAATCTCTCCTTTCTTAATAGAAAAAAGGAAGATCTTAGGTGAGATCAGAAGAAGAGAGATGATATATGAATTTGATTTAACCAAAGAATAAAAGAAAACAAAAGAAAAGCCTCTATTTATCCCAATATAGCATAAAATAGGAGAGAATGAAGAATATATATACACTTAAAAGAATTTACGAAGGGAAAGGGAGAATAGAGCTGTAACACCACCTAAATTCACTCATGAAATTTTTTTTTTTATTAAAATAATCAGCGGAAGCGAAATAACGAAAACGTGAATTTTGGAGATATTATCACCACACTTAGTACCAGACTGATTCACTCCTACCGTTCCAGTACCAAGTGCTAAAGCTAAAATAGAAAGTACAACTTACGAGAAACTCAAACATATTTAAATCCGAGTAGCGTACATAACACTTTAAAATAATAAAAATCCACCAGTGGTGGTTACAAACCAACAAATACATTGAAACCATAAATTTTAAATGAGAAAGAGTACACTCTCAGGATATTCCGGATAGTACCTTACGCTCTTTTTTGAGAGTCCACTTGAATAGCACCTGAAAAGGACTTGTAAGGGACACTGCCCATTGAATAGGCAGGGGCCCCACAAATGGAACCCTTTAGAACTACGGTACTGAGTAACCCTTTAAAACACACCTAACAGCAGGCCCGCAATGTAACACATGATACTACATACATACATAATGAAAGGTAAATACTTAATATCCATACATCCACATACTTAACAAATCAATTAGATATTAATAGGCCATAGAGGACAATCGATACTTCTTGGCCTTAAGCCCTTAGTCCATTATTATCAATCATATCAGATTATAAATATCTGTGTGAGAGCGGGAGCCCCACTATTATAGCCCGTCGACCGGAATACATACAGGACAGAATGCTCCTGACCACTATTATTGTCGGTGGATTGGTCTCCAGGGCAGAACGCTCCTAGCCACTATTATTCACCAGTGGATCGGTCTGGCCCCGACTCACAGGGTGTTCCACTATAAGTGATTAGTATTTTTCCATAAGTTATTCACAACCAATTCAAATTTATTGAGCTCGGGACCCCCACTATTATAACTGGTGGATCGGGATACAGATATACATTATCCAAGGCAACACGCACCTGGGCCACTATTATATCCGGTGGACCAGTACTCATATTATAATTAAACTAGGTCCAGCTCATTAATCTTTCACTTTCACGATTAGTATTTTCCCATTTTAATCAGCACAATAATTCCATTTATTTGCCTCGATAGGTAGATCAAGATCCCGGGACACAAAGGTACACCGGTCGCACTGGTGCATATGAGCTACTCAATACCCTTCAACTATCAACCTAGGGACGCAAAGGTACCCTAGTTGTACTGGTGCATAAAGCTAACTCAGTACCCTATAGACAAGGACACCTAATCCATAAGTATGTATACCTCCTAACTAGGTCCATAGAGTTAGATAGAATAAGATATAAGGCCTGGCTAGGGCACAAAGGCACACCAGCAAATACTAGATTAAGCATAGGCTAAACCACATCTTTAGGGTAGCGACCCCTAAAGAGCAACCATTCCCAATCTCGAGGTCTTTCACTTTAAGTATTAGTGTCTTAATTAGGGTGATCACAAAAGCATGACAATCAGATACTTATTCATTTTTAATTGTTCAGATATCCTTAGATATTTCTTATTCAAATGATTATCCAAAGTAACATAAAGGAAGCATTAAGGCTATCATAATCTCATCTAATTCCGAATTAAGATTCGTTCTCCTGATACTTACTAATTATCAAATACTATTACCTTACTATTTAGCCTTATTTGAGTTATATTACGAAATTCTACAATCACAATGACATGTTAGATACAAATTACTCATTTACCCCTTACTTATATAATTGCTAAGTCATCCCTTTCTTACTTGACAAATTACCATATTACCCTCCTTATTGCATAATTACCAAATTACCCCTTACTTGATTTAGGTTACCAAGTTATATTCCATACTTATTAGGTCACTGATCGCCCTTCATAATTGTTACACTTAACATATTTTTCCATTTGGTTGGTTAGATTACTAATTTGCCCTTTTCTATTATTATAATTAACAAATTGCCCTTTAGTTGGTCAAATTACCAAATTACCCTTATTCATTATCCTAATTACCAATTTACCCCTTTAGTTGGTTAAATTACCAAATTACCATTCTCTATTATCATAATTACCAAACTACCCTTCTCCATCATCAAAATTACCAAATTACCCTTTAGTCACTTAAATTACCAAATTGCCCTTCTCTGTGATCATAATTACCAAACTACCATTCTCCATTATCAAAATTACCAAATTACCCTTTAGTTGGTTAAATTACCAAATTGCCCTTCTCTATGCTCATAATTTACCAAACTACCCTTCTCTATTATCAAAATTACAAAATTACCCTTTAGTTGGCTAAATTACCAAATTTTCCTTCTCTATTATCATAATTACCAAATTACTCTTTAGTTGATTAAATTACCAATTTACCCTTCTCCATTTTTAAAATTACCAAATTACCCTTTTATTGTTTAAATTACCAAATTGCCCTTCTCCATTATTATAATTACCAAGTTACTCCTTTCTAATTTCCACTTTATCCCTTTTATTTTTAAAATTACTATTTTTCCCCTTTACTTTCAAAATTACCATTTTACCCCTTAACTTCCAAAAATTACCATAACACCCTTTCACTTATAAAATTACCATTTTTCCCTTTAATTACAAAATTACCATTTTGCCCTGTAATTACAAAATTACCATTTTACCCTTTAATTATGAAATTACCATTTTTTCCCTTTAATTACAAAATTACCATTTTCCCCTTAATTACAAAATTACCATTTTCCCCTTAATTATAAAATTACCATTTTACCCTTTACTACAAAATTACCATTTTACCTCTTTACCTCCAAAAATACCAATTTACCCTTTACTTCTAAAATTACCAACTTATCCTTTTTACTTACAAATTACCATTTTACCCTTTACCTCTAAAATTATCATTTTACCCCTTACTTCTAAAATTACCAATTTACCTTTTTCACTTATAAATTACCATTTTGCCCCTTATTACTCCACTTATATTAAATTATCATCACCAAATGGATTACTAGCATTAATACCCCATTCTCATTATCCAACTCCCCAACTATTATATTTAATATAATGCTCATTAACACCCATACTTATTAGGCCACATTCTTGCACAAGATATATTACTAAAATACTCATAGGGCTCATAATAATATTAACCATGCATCAATGGCCACAACAACATAATACAACATGGATAAGTACTTAACATTTCCATTAATAACCAAAATCTTACCTTAAGCAATAATTCTAGACATAGCATATAATATAACATTCTTCCTTTTTATCAATCAACACAAGAAACTACATATATTATATTAGACAACATATACCAACATAATAACATATTAAAAATCCTAATGTGCTAACATACGTTAATCCATATGTTTAAGTGGGGTTTAATGATTAACTTAATTCCTCGAAAACAAACCTTACCGGTATTCCAGTTAAAGGTTCAAGTTTTGATTAGCAAAACAAACACCTAAAAATAATATCAATATTTATTATATTAGAAATAAGGAAAGCCAAGCATAAGACTTTATAAAATTCACTTAATGAAATAATTAACTTAAATATTAATATACCTTAAAATTTTTAACAAAAGTGGGCCAAGAAATGCAGCAACTCATCCTGCTTATGCAGCATGAGCTGCATGCAAAACAATAGGGTAGGGGCTCCAAAATGGTATAAGGAGAAGAAGAGAAAATCAATTTCTGGTTAGGATTTTTAGACTAAGAAAAAGGGAATATGGGGGAGGATTTGGGGAAAGGGAAGGGTGCAGAAGTGGAGAGAGGGTGTAGGTGGTTGTCGGGGATGGGTTAATGGTGGCCATGGGCGGCGGTGGGGGCGGCAACAAGGCCACCTGCCGAGATGGGTCGAGATGGAGGAGCTAAGGAGGAAGGAAAAGGGAGGGAAAAATAAAGGCTTGCAGGTGGTGGTTTTGGCCAAAGAGGTTCGAGGGTGGTAGAGGGGGGTTGCAGGGATTGATTTGGTAGCTCAGGTGGCGGAGTAGGCGACGAAACAACAGCGAGATGAAGCGGTACAGGGTGGTTGCCGAGAAGGAAGAAAAAGTAGAGAAAAAGAAGAGGAGAGGAAGAAGGAGGCTGCAGGGTGGCTCGAGGGGTACTGTGATGGTTCAAGGGTGAGGTAGAGGGTGGCAGGGGTGGTGCAGGTTGCTGGTGCGGCTGAACGGTGGTGGCAAAGCAAAACAGGGAGTGTGATGAGAGGAGAAGAAAGGAAGAAAAAAAAGGTTGGGGAGGCATGTGAGGCTCGAGAAAATGGCATAATGAGGCAGGGAAGGAAGAAGAAAAGGAAGAAGAAGAGAAAGGAGGGGATATGGTGGCTCGGTAGGGCGGTTGCCGGGTGGTAGGGGCATAGGAGTTATAGGGAGAGGGAAAGGAGAGTAGGGGCATGGGCAAGGAGAGGGAGAGGTGCTGGGGCTGGGATAGGGCAGGAAAACGAAAAGAGAGAGAGAGAGAGAGAGAGAGAGAGAGAGGAGTGATAGATGAGATTTATTGATTATTTTCATGTCTAAAAATATCATTTATCCCTCATTAATTCTATTAGATTTAATCTTTTCGTCGAGTTTTCTTTCTTTGAATAAATTTTACAGGAAAGAAAAGAATTGAAGAAATTCAAGGAGAAATCAATGAAAAGAAGAAATCAAGTAGAGAACACATCAAGAAATGTTGAATCAAGGAGAGCAAAGTTGGAAAGGGAACAAATACATCAAGATGAGCTAAGCTGAAACTTTCAAAGGAATTGAGTGGAAAGATCAAGAACACGGGGGTCCCGTGTTTCATAAACACGGACCGTGTTATTTATCCCGGGTATCGATCTTTAAATCCTTGTCAGCAGAGCAGTTGGAGGAAAACACGGGGGTCCCGTGTTTCTAAAACACGGACCGTATTTTCATTTAAAAACGTGTAACTGTCCGCGCGACTTGTTTCTGATAAATTTTATCTGAAAAGAGAGTTCGGGACAGAAGGGAAGGATCGAAAAACATTTGGAATGTATTTTTCTTCCTTTATTCCTTTAGAACATACATGTAATGCACAATTCCAACTTTTGATCTTCTTGAATTCTATTGATGATTTGACATTCTGCACTTCAATTGATAAGTTTCCTCTATTCCTTTGTAAATTTCAGTATCTTCGTTTTTGCTGAATCTAAGTTGTTTTTCTGTAATTTTATTTGTATTCACTACATTTATCTAATTGTTGCAAGAATAGAATTTGTGAATGCATTTTTGTTATCAATTTCCAAGACTTTTGTGTAATTGTATGAATTGTGAATATGTAGAAATTTGAGTAATTAGAACAGGGTAGGATGAATTGAGGATGGAATTATAACCTAATTACCATTTTATACTTTAAATGTTTGATTCTAGATGAGGTTTAATTGAATTAATGGATCGAATTGAATGATTCCATATCATAGATTAAGATTCTTGAACTAATTAGATTGATCACCTATTTGGTTTAGAACTTGATCTTTGCTAAGACAATGAAGTTAACCCGTATTTGTTAATCAAACTTGTCTATAGTAGCAAAAAGATTAATTATTAATCTTATCCATTAATTCGTGCAACTGCATGATCTGAGCTTTTGTGATTATGATTGTAGTTGGCTACTTCCCGTTCATAATGTTACCATTAATTGAATCTAGTGTTCTTGACCTAGATTATTAAATGGGTACAAAAATAAATTGAGAGCATATTCAGTTTATTAAGGTTAAGAGGAAGTATGGGAATTTGTTATCTTGAGTTTCCTAAGTCAACATTAAATTGTTTAGAATCATTCTTCTTATTTGAATGTATGGCATTTTAATTCCATCAACAATTCATTCCTTCCCTAATTGTCAATTAGTGATCAAGACTTAGTACAATCGAATTTAGTATAAGAATCAATGAAATTGTATAAACGAGGTTATAACATCAATAGCAAAATTAGTGATTAAAATGTCATTCCTTGTGGGTTCGACTCCTTCTTGCCATATACTACGTATTTGGGATTTAGGATTTATTTATTAAATTTGTTGTGCATACGACAGTGCATCAAATTTTTGGCGCCGTTGGCGGGGAATTCGCAATTATAATCTCTAGTTTTGTTTTTTTTTTGGTTTCTTATTTTAGTTTTAGATAAATTCTTCATGTGAACTCATCTAATTCATTGTGTGAAATATTCAGGCATTCACAATTGAGATCATTTGCAATCGAGCATCAAGGACAAATTATTCCAGCCATAGATCCAAACTCATCTTCTCTAGTTGCAGCTAGGACGAGAAGGAAATTGGAACAAGCTAGTCAGATTCCATCACCTTTTGAAGAAAGTTCCACAAATTTGGGAGAAGACAGTATAGAGGATTTGTGTAGTACACCTTGCTACATTAATCCACCGATGGCGGATCGAACTCTCAAGGAGCTTGCTGCTCCTGTCTTCAACCCTAATCTTTTATGCATTAATTATCCTGCTGATAATGATACTTGTGAAATCAAACCTGGATTAATACGAGCCTTACCTATTTTTATAGGTTTTAGAGACAACAATTCCATGAGTTCAGGCTGTTTCACTGACCCAAATAAATTTCTCAAGGAATTCCATATAGCTTGTTCTGGTATAAAACCAAATGGAGTAAGTGTAGAACAACTTAAACTCAAAGCTTTTCCTTTTGCTTTAGCTGATGCTGCTAAGGAATGGTTATATGATCTACCAGCGGGCTCAGTAAATACTTGGACTGATATGCAAAAGGTTTTCCTTGAAAAATATTTCCCTTCATCAAGAGCAACTAATATAAGAAAAGAAATATGTGGTATTAGGCAAGATGGAGGAGAATCTTTACATGAATATTGGGAACGTTTCAAGAAATTGTGTGGTAGTTGTCCTAATCATCAAATTAGTGAACAATTATTAATACAATATTTTTACAAAGGTTTATCTCCTATGGATCGCAATATGATAGATGCTGCTAGTGGTGGTGCTTTTGTTGATAAAACACCCATCGAAGCTAAAAGGTTGATTGCTAATATGGCATCTAACTCTCAATATTGTAATAGGGGTAATACTTCTATGTCTCAACAGGTGAAAGAAACCAATATTGCTGAATTAAAAATGCAAGTTTCGAATTTGACAGCTCTTGTGGAAAGAGTTGTAGGAGAAAAGATTCCTACCAAGGTATGTGGAATTTGTTCTTTTACTGGTCATCCAACTGACATGTGTCATACTTTGTAGGAAGAACAACAAGTAAACGCTATTGGAGGACAACCATTACCAAAAAGGAATGATCCATTTGCTCCAACATATAATCCTGGATGGAAGGATCACCCGAATCTAAGGTATGGAAACGCTCAACAAAGTGGTAGCTCATATTTCCGACCACAGATTTATCAAAATCAGCAAGGAGCAAATCCACCTCCCGGGTTTTTCCAAATTCCACCAAATCAGCAAAGACCACCATTTCAACTGATGCCTCTACCACAAGTTCCACAACAATCGGGGGGTATGCCTTTGGAAGATTTGGTAAAATCTTTAGCTACCAATACCTTACAATTCCAACAAGAGATCATAAATGGTATTAAGAATTTGGAAAATCAAGTGAGTCAACTAGCAGATTCCCTTGGAAAAATGCAAGCACAAGGCTCTTCGAAATTTCCTAGCCAGACTGAAAGAAATCCTAAGGAAAATGCTAGTGTTATCACAACTCGCAGTGGAAAACAATTGTCAGATCCAAGAAAAGTGAGTGAAGAAGATGACACAAGCAAAGAGACAGATGAAACAATGGCTGAAGAAGAAATAAGTGAAGATTCACAACAAACGATGAAGAGTAAGTGAAATGCCCCGAAAATTCCTAATTTTATAAATTATATTTAAATGAGGTTTTATTAGAAATTTATTTAAATAAATTGTTTTTATTAAAATAAAAGGATATTTAATTAGGGAAATTAAGAAGAAATTTATAAGTATTTTTATTAGAAAAGGATTTGGGTATTTTAGCTAATTAAGCATTTTATTTTGAAAATTAATTAAATAAATTATTTTATTTAAAATAATAATGAGAAAATAGTTTTAAATTAATATTAATTTTATAAATAATTTAATTAGAGAAAATTAGGATGTTTTGCTAATTAAAAAGGAATTTATGGGAAATCTTTTAAAAATCCTAATTTAGCCTAAAAATAGATTTAAATATTATTTTATTTAAATATTATTATTTTTAAATATATCAAATACTTTAAATAATTTAGATACCCAATATTATTATTTTTCCTTTTTCCCTTCTTCGTTTTCCTTTTCTTCTTTCTTTTTCTTTCTTCTTTTCTTTTTCTTTTTCCTCCCCTTTTCCCCGTTTGGGCTGCCTCTTCCACGGCCCAGTCCCCGCCTCTGCTTCCTTTCCTGGCCCGCGTGGCCGACGCCTGCCTCCCTTCCCCAGCGCCGCGTTTTGGATTTCGTTTCACCGAAACGTGTCGTTTCGTTTAATGAACTCTACCCTCTTCACCCAGCCGACCGGCCCGGTCGTTATTTTTCTTTCTTTTCTTTTCCCGGCTGCCCGGTCCAGCCCCCCCCCCCCATCTTCTTCTTCTTTCTTCAGCCACCACCGACCTGCAACTTCGAACGCCGCCCGTCCGAGATTTTCGCCGGCGGTCTCGCCCGTTTTGACCGGCCGATCTCCTCCCTTTCTCTTCCCATTGATTCGGCGACCACATATAGCCAACCATCTCCCCTTATCGCGCGATTTTCCTCTCTCTCTCTCCTGCGCAACCCCCTACCCGAAACTCACTCCCACCGGCCACCCTCGCCGCCGGTAAGCCCGAACCCTACTGAATTATCTACTCACCGACCCACAGAACCCTACCCTCTCTTCTAAAGCCTATAAATATCCCCCATAGTAACCTGTATCGAGCTCTTGATCCCCCCAACCCAGAATCCCGACCTTGCCACCGCCGCCCCTTTAGACGCTCCGTTCTCCGCCTCCGGCCAAATTCGCCGCCATCCATGGCCACCTGTGTCTTCTTTGTACATTCCTCTATCTAACAAAACCTACCTCACCCTTCGATTCTTCCTGCATAAGCTACCCCAGCTGTGCGAAGTCCCTTTCCCGATCAACTCTGTTTTCTGCCTCCGCCACCCTTGCGCCACCATTAGCCACCTCCTCCGCCTCTTCCGCCGCTTCTTTCACCTCCCATTATGTACTGCAGACCGTCCCCTACCTTCCCCTACCTTTAGTTTCCTTTTTCTCCCTCTCCTCCTCTCTCTTCCTTCTTCTCCTCCATTCGGCCACCACCGCCGCCGCCGTGCGCCGCCACCTTTGGCTGTGCCGCCACCTTCATTCTGTCCCTCTCCCTCTGGGCATTCTTAAACAGCCCAACTTCCAACTCCATTCTTCCTATCTTATTCCCAGCATGCAACTTTCCCTTCTTTCCTCTCTTTTTCCGGCCACCGCCGCCGCCGCCGTGCGCCACCTACGGTGCCGCCTATCCCCACCAACATTTGATTGAACCCTAGACCCTCTCAGCTATTTTCCCTATTTTTATAACCCTTAAATTATTTTATTTCAATTATTTACATATAAATACTATTATTATTATTCTTAATATTTATATTTTAATATGCATTATTATTAGTATTAATATTTTATTATTATTTATGTTGATGGCTGAAGCCTAATATATTTTAATTTGATTTTATTATTATTCTTCTGATTATTTCTATATTTACTATTATTAATATTAAAATGTTATAAGTATAATAATAATTATTATTATTTTCTATTTCGAATTTCCATTATTCTTATTTATTATTATTAATACAAATATTTTAACATTAGTGTTGTTAATAATGTTACTATTATTATTATTATTGTTATTATTATTATTATTATTATTATTATTATTATTATCATAATCAATATTATTATTATTATTATTATTATTATTATTTCTGAATTGGGTTATTTAATTTAAAAATAATATTTTTAGTATTATTTTGGTAAAGGGTCTGAATCCCTTATTTCACTTTATTTTTGAGTAATGCCTTATTATTATTATTATTATTATTATTATTTCTACTATTTTATTATTCTTATTAATATTAATATTGATATTATTTTGGTATTTTTGTTATTATTATTTTATCAAAAAAAACTATTCTTATATTAAATTAGTGTTTAATATTATTTTTTTTATAGGAGAGAGTCTAATTTTAGCTTTTCTCTCAAAATAGGTAAAACCAGTCAAAACCCTAAGAAGGCGTAGGAGAGTGCTCCAAGACCGGTGTCGTTTTAGGTAAAGAGTGCTAAGGCCTTTTATGTGCTTATGTGTATTATGTGTTTCGCATGTTATGTATCTATGTTTATTATAATTAAATATTTTATATGTGGTATGACTTGGAGTTGAAGTATGTTGTGCATGGTATGTGTATTAATTATGTATGATGATATGTGTTGTGACCTTGTAAGACATGCATGAGAGGACGTCGGTGTGGTTTGTGTGGGAGAAAAGATGAAAAATAGGATGGAGAAAGGAGTTGACTAAGGGAAGTGATTTGACCTACTTTTATGGTTTTATAAGGAATAATCTAATGTATGGTTTTAGGTGGAAGTGTATAATTTATGGTTTTATGCGGAGAATATAATATATGGTTTTATTTGGAAAAATGTAAATTATGATGTTTTATGGGAGAATTAAATTATGGTTTGTTTGGGAGAATTTAGTTTATGATGTTATTTGGGAGAATGTAATTTATAATATTATATGGGAGAATTTAAGTTATGATTTGATTGGGAGAGTTAATTTATAATTTGTTTGGGAGAATTTAGTTTATGATGTTATTTGGGAGAATGTAATTTATAATATTATATGGGAGAATTTAAGTTATGATTTGATTGGGAGAGTTAATTTATAATTTGTTTGGGAGAATCTAATTCATGATGTTATTTGGGAAAATGTAATTTATGATATTATATGGGGGAATCTAATTTAGGATTTGCTTGGGGGAAATTCAATTTATAGTTTTCCTTGGGAGATTCTAATTTATGATTTTATGTGGAAGAATCTTTATGGCTTGAATTTAGGGTTTGGTATGGAAGAATCTTTGGTTTTGGTTGGATTGAATTTATGGTTTTGTATGACGGAATCTAGGGTTTATCTGGTGGTATTAATGGTTGTATGTTGGTATTAGGGTGTGTATGATGATATTAAGGTTTGTATGGTGGTAATTATAGTTGTATGGTGCTATTAGGATTTACATGGCGATATTGATGGTTGAATGGCGGTATTAGGGTTTGCATGGTTGAATTTAGGATTTCACGTGGAATTTTAGGGTTTGCATGAAAACGGTTCAAAGGTTTGCATGGGGAGATTAATGTTTGCATGGAAGAGAAATTTACGTGTGAAAAGTTGATTTGGGATATAAGGGAGGAAGTAGAAGAGTTATTTGGGTGTTTGAATATTTTGGGTGAAAAATAATACGTAGGACATTATAAGGGTATGGAGGAGACTGAATTATGATTTGTTGTGGTTAATTGAGGTATATGGTGGCTGATTAGGGTTTTTGGTGTTATCATGTGTATATGGTGATTAAAGTGTAATTGTGATGTGTGGTGATTTATGCATGTTTGGTGAAAGCCTTTGAATAAGATACTTAAGACATTAATCACGTAAAGTGAAAGATGTTGAGCCGGGCCCAGACCGATCCACCGGCATAATAGTGGCCAGGTACTGCGGTAACCTGGAGATCGATCGACCGGCTTAATAGTGGTAGGGTATGTTACCCTAGTGACCGATCCACCGGCTAAAATAGTGGGGGATCCCGAGCTCAACGAACCAAACTATACATGTTGATAATAAGTGGGAAGACATTATCTACTTATAGTGGAACACCGTGCGAGAAGGGGCCAGACCAATCCACCGGCATATAATAGTGGTAGGGCATGTACCCTAAGTGACCGATCCACCGGCTATAATAGTGGCCAGGAGCCAGAGTGCCCTGGAGACCGATCCACCGGCAAAATAGTGGGGTTCCCGTACTCGTATGGACTTGATAAAAAGTATGGTGTGAAATGAATTCTAATAATAGATTAATGAAACGATTAATCCAGTCTACAATCGGGCCTTGTACTCTTACTTGGATGGTTGTATGTATTTATGTGATCATATTGGTCTTATGCATTATTATTATTCCTACATTATTGTATAACTATGTGTTGGCCTTAGTGATCAAGTCACCTTACTCAGTACTGGACCCGTACTAATACTACCTTGGTTGATGGGTCCTGTGATGATCCACCGATGGTGGGGAGCAGACCTCTTGTGCAGGTTTAAGATCAGAGACTGTTTGGGGTGGCAGGCCTGTCTTGAGTGAGTAGGCAATCCGGAATTTGACCCATCGGGTTTTATCTTGTTTAAATGTATTTCTATTTGGAAGTTACAAGTGTTAATAAACGTTTATGCGTACTCTGATTTTGTTGTATGATCTTTCGATTTCTTTTATGAATTGTTAATTTGAATTTAATGTAAATCTTTTCTTTAGCCTTAGCACTTGGTACTGAAACGGTCGGAGAGAACCGGTTTGGTACTAAGTGTGGCGGTAACATTCCCAGAATTCACAGGTTTTAAGTGTTTCTATTTTAATTGCTTCCGCTTTCAAAAAAAAAATTAGTGAATTTTGGGGTGTTACAGTAAGTCACATTCTCCTATAAAAATTCCTGCTCCTTTTCCTAGCAGGTTGGCCAAAAACAAGAAGGTAAATCATGACAAGGAGATATTTGACATATTCAAGAAGGTAGAAGTTAACCTTCCTCTCATTGATGCGATCAAACAAGTACCCAGGTATGCAAAATTCCTTAAGAATTTGTGTACAAACAAAAGGAAACTTAATGAGAATGAGAAGGTAAGTGTGGGAGAAAATGTATTAGCAATATTGCAAAGAAAGCTTCCACCAAAGTGCAAAGATCCAGGTATTTTCACTATACCTTGCAAAATTGGAAACACAAGGTATGAAAAATGCATGCTTGACTTAGGTGCTTCAATAAATGTCATGCCTTTATCTATCTTTAACACCCTAAGTCTAGGTCCTTTAAAGGAAACTCGTGTTGTTATCCAATTGGCTGATAGATCTAACACATATCCTGAAGGGGTTATTGAAGATGTCTTAGTTCAGGTTAATGAGTTGGTTTTTCCTGCAGATTTTTATGTGTTAGATATGCAAGATAATGGTTTAGTTAACTCCTCTCCTATATTGTTAAGGAGACCATTCCTGAAAACTTCAAAAATAAAAATTGATGTCCACGATGGAGTGTTAACCATGGAATTTGACGGTGAAGTTATTAAGTTTAACATATATGATTCCATGAGATATCCTGCAGATGGTGAAGAGGTATCTATGATTGATGTCATTGAGAATTTAACTGAAATGGTGTACCAACTTTCGTCATCTGATCCTTTGGAAATAACTTTGACACAAGGCATAGAAACTGAAAAATTGGAAGAATTGAACAAATTGTATGACCTTGAGGAAGAAATCAAGGAGGTAGTGGCCGCTTTGGGAACATGTCCGAGTAGAATTGGAAAATTTGTGGATTTGCCATTGATAGTGGATAGACCTATACCATCCATAAAACAACCACCTAAAGTGGAGTTGAAGCCTTTACCTGACCATCTCAAATATGCATTCTTAGGAGATAAGAATACCCTTCCGGTTATCATATCTAGTGAACTAACATCTCAACAAGAAGAAAAATTGGTAAATGTGTTGAAGAAATACAAATCAGCTTTGGGATGGACAGTTGCTGATATTAAGGGTATTAGTCCTTCAGTTTGTATGCATCGGATTTTAATGGAAGAAAATGTGAAGCCAAGTAGACAAGTGCAACGTAGGTTGAATCCGATAATGATGGCAGTTGTGAAGAAAGAGGTTTTAAAATTGCTAAGTGTAGGATTCATATACCCAATTTCTGATAGTAGTTGGGTAAGTCCGCTTCAGGTTGTCCCAAAGAAAACAGGAATAACAGTAGTGGAGAATGATAAAGGAGAGATGGTTCCTACTAGAGTTCAAAATGGTTGGAGGGTATATGTTGATTATAGAAAGCTGAACTCCATGACTAGGAAAGATCATTTTCCTTTACCATTTATGGATCAAATGTTAGAACGGCTAGCGGGTCATGCTTATTATTGTTTTCTTGATGGTTATTCTGGATATGTGCAGGTTCCCATAGCTCCAGAAGATCAAGAGAAAACCACATTTGCATGTCCCTACGGTACGTTTGCGTATCGATGTATGCCATTTGGATTGTGTAACGCTCCAGCTACATTTCAAAGGTGTATGGTAAGTATATTTTCCGAATATCTGGAGAAAATTATCGAGGTATTCATGGATGATTTCAGTATTCATGGAGATACTTTTGAAGAATGTCTAGGTAATTTGACCCTTATCTTGAAAAGATGTTTGGAAACAAATCGTGTACTAAACTCTGAAAAATGCCATTTTATGGTCCAACAAGGAATAGTTTTGGGACATGTTATTTCAGCCAAAGGAATTGAAGTAGATAAAGCAAAAATTGATCTTATTTCTTCATTACCTTATCCATCAACTGTCAAAGATGTGCGATCATTTTTAGGGCATGCCGGGTTTTACCGCCGATTTATCAAGGGTTTTTCTAAAATAGCCCAACCATTATGCAAGCTTCTTCAAAAAGAAAAGGAATTTCAATTTGATGACGCATGCCAGAAATCATTTGACTATTTAAAGGAAAAATTGATAAGTGCACCCATTCTTCAACCACCTGATTGGAATTTCCCATTTGAATTGATGTGTGATGCATCTAACTTTGTTGTTAGTGCGGTGTTAGGTTAACGAATGGGGAAAGAGCCACACGTGATATATTATGCCTCATGCACATTGAATGAAGCTCAGCTTAACTATACAACTACCAAAAAGGAGCTTCTTGCTATTGTCTTTGCTTTGGATAAATTTCGTTCTTATCTGTTAGGAACTGAAATAATTGTATATTCTGATCATGCAGCGTTGAAATATTTGTTAGCAAAGAAAGAGGCAAAACCACGACTAATTAGATGGATTCTTCTACTCCAAGAATTCAATATACGCATTAAAGATAAGAAATGAACCGAAAACGGAGTAGCAGATCATCTGAGTCGGTTAATCAGAGAAGTTGAAGTTGAAGTACCCATCAATGAAGCATTTCCGGACGAGCAAATTCATGTCATTGGGAATGAGATACCATGGTATGCTGACATGGTAAATTTTCTAGTAGCTAAGGTATTTCCCTCACACTTTACAAAAGCACAGAAAGATAGAATGAAAAGTCAGGCAAAATATTTTGTATGGGACGATCCATACTTGTGGAAACAATGTGCCGATCAAATCATTAGAAGATGTATTCCTGATAGTGAGGTTTTATCTATTTTACACTTTTGTCATAGTTATGCTTGTGGGGGACACTTTGGTCCCAAACGAACAACTTATAAAGTTTTAGAGAGTGGATTCTTTTGGCCTACATTGTTTAGGGATGCTCATGAATTTTGTAAGATGTGTGAAAACTGTCAAAAGACTGGCGGATTAGGTCCTAAAAATGAAATGCCACAAACTCCTATCATAGCATGCGAAATCTTTGATGTTTGGGGTATGGATTTTATGGGACCCTTTCCATCTTCTTTTGGATTCAAATACATTCTTGTTGCTGTTGATTATGTATCAAAATGGGTGGAGGTTAAGGCCACCCGTACTGATGATGCTAAGGTTGTTGCAGAATTTCTTCGAACTAACATTTTTGCAAGGTTTGGCGTACCAAGAGCCATCATTAACGACAAAGGTTCACACTTCTGCAACAGAACCGTAGAAGCTCTATTAAAGAAATACCATGTGACACATCAAATATCTACAGCATATCATCCACAAACCAATGGTCAGGCTGAGGTATCCAACCGGGAAATCAAATCAATCTTGGAAAAAATGGTGAAACCAACATGAAAGGATTGGAGCTTACATCTTAATGATGCTCTCTGGGCTTATCGTACAGCTTTCAAGACTCCAATTGGTATGTCTCCATATCGTCTGGTGTACGGTAAGCCTTGTCATCTACCAGTTGAATTAGAACATAAAGCTTTTTGGGCCGTAAAGAAGTGTAACATGGAGTTAATTGAAGTTGGAAGACATAGGCGACTCCAACTACAAGAATTGGAAGAAATCAGAAATGATGCTTTTGAAACTTCATTGAGATATAAAGATAGAACTAAGGCAGTTCATGATAAGTTCATTCTTAGAAAGAGTTTTGAAATTGGTCAAAAAGTTTTATTATATCATTCTCGATTGAAGTTGTTTCTAGGAAAATTGAGGTCGAGATGGATCGGCCCATTTGTTGTGACTAATGTGTTTTCTCATGGTGCAGTTGAAATTAAGAGTGAGAAAACAGGAAAGATGTGGAAGGTCAATGGACACCGTCTCAAACCTTCCTACGAAGGACATCAAGTGCACAATTTGGATGTGGTTGATCTTACCACTCCCAATTATGAGGACTGAATGACTCACATTTGGTCACTTGGGAAACACCCAAGTGTTGTATATAAGTTTTCTGTATCTCGTACTTTTCTTTTTACATATTTGGTATAAATTTGAATGTACATAATATGTATATGTGTAAAAAAAAACACGGGGGGGGGGGCGTATTTGTGAACACGGCCCGTGTTTTTCTCTCTGCAGGAAAATTTCAGAATACCAGAGAGCTCCAAAATTAACACGGGGGGTCCGTATTTCTAAACATGGCTCGTGTTTCTTCCTCTGCAGAAAAATTCAAAATTCCAGAGAGATCCAAAATTAACACGGGGGGTCCGTATTTCGAAACACGACCCTTGTTTCTTCCTCTGCAGAAAAATTTCAGAATTCCAGAGAGTTTGAAAAATAACACGGGGGGTCCGTATTTCTAAACACGGCCCGTGTTTCCTTCTCAGTCAGCAACAGAACGCTTATCAATTAACACGGGGGTACCGTATTTCTGAAATACGGTCCGTGTTTCTTTCCAGTAGCCTTTTTCTCCCCCGTGTTTCCAGATCTGAAAAAAATACGGCCCTTTGTTCTCTTCTCTCCATACCTTCGTAGCGATCTTCTGTGTATCTTCTCCTTTGAAATCTCCATTTTTCTTACTCAAATCTTCAAATCTTAACAACTTCCACTCCATTACCATTCCATTTTCTCTCTCGACCCTTAGATTTCTTTTCTCTACGATTTTTGTGTCGTTTCACTACAGGAACAGGCGACATTATTCGTGTAAAACCCTAATTTCAATTCGAGCATAATCTCAACCATTTTCTGGAAATGACCTTAGGGTTTTCATGGCATTTGATATTCAACTATCATTCCTCTGATTTCTGAATTTTTGTAGCCTGTTTTCACACAATTAAGGTAAGTGGTTCTTCCCCATCTTGCAGCAATGTGATTCAGCGTCCCTGTTTTTGATTACATATGCTAATACAATGTGATTGGATATTTGGTGAAATTATTCCATAATTTGCACTATTACAAAAGTGGGTGAATGATATGGTTAGGGCATATGTATGCATTCAGTGAGTATTGTTATAATTATCATTGCAGCCTAATCACATTCTTCAAGAGTAACATTATGTATATGCTGTACTTTCAAGTTTAAGACATTGTTTCTTAAATTCAAAGTGGTAATTTTTGTGTAGATGGCACCGAAAAAGAAGCAGCGTGCTGAAGGCGAATCCTCAAGGTCCCGATCATCACCAACTCAAGCGAGACAACGACGTAATCGACCCAACGATTTAGGTATAATTTTTACCACACCCGAACAACAACAAAGGTAATATTACTTGTCTCAAAGGCGTATTACTGGCACTCGATATCTGGATGATGGCTGTTTGTATACATTAGGTATTCATAATCAAGTCATGCGCATGCTTGAAACTATAGGCTTGCAAAACTTTGTCTATTGTACGAATCATACCTATAGGCGCTTGACTTTAGAATTTTTGAGCACTTTTGAACTGTGTGCTGAAGTTGGTGACATTGGTGATACTAAAAATAATCAAGGGTATGTTTCTTTTCGCCTTTTTAATGAAGATAGGCAATTAGCAGTGCATGAACTTGCCCACATTTTTATGTTGCCTTCACAGGGATTTAGATTCATTTTACCCTGGTTCTATGCCAATAATTTTTTCGCTAAAATAGGTGATATAGCGAATATGCCTACTTCTGATACCTTCCGCATTTCTGAAGCCAAATCCTCTAGGATTTTTAACTTAGTTTTCCGATATATTCAAAGGCTTTTGGCTACTACCATCTTTGGGAGGGGAGATAGTACCGGGGTGGTTTGTTCAATTGAAATTTTCTTTCTCTACTCTATGCTTGAACACTACTCTGTTGATACTGCCTATTTTATTGCAAAACAATTTCAAAGGGTCGGTAATTCCAAATAGGGAGACATTGTTATCGGTGGTTTAATTACCACCATCTGTGTAAGTTTGGACATACCCCTTCCTGAAGATATGCCCATTGAGGCCATGAGCACCCGCATTGATATCGAACATTGTCGCCTTACGCATCTTATTGAGCGTAGGAATAATGCATGGTACCTTTCTTATCAGGGACGTGTTTTCTTTCCTCTTCCTAACCCAACCAAAACCGACCCTTTAAACCCATTGAACTGGCAGCCTAGTGAGGATGATGATAACCCTGCCCCATTAGCCATCGAACATCCTAATTCCGCCTCATGGTGCCCATCCACCACCACCACCACCCCGATCCCAAGCCAGCTCTTCTTCCACCTCGACTTTTGTCCCCGAATGACATCTCCAATTTCAAAATCAAGTGTATTCCCAATTGGATTCCATTCGCCATAACCAAACTCAGATGATGGAGATGATGAAGAATCTCTATGATTTCCATCTCGGGAGCCGAGACCCACCTCCACCTCCCTCTTGAAACCTATTCTTCATCTTTCTTTTGCATTTTTTCATTAGGGACAATGAACATAATAAGTAAGGGGGGTGCATTAGTATTCGTAGGCTTGTGATTATTCTTAAGTAGAAATAGTTAGTAAATGTTATATATGTATGCTAAGTGGTAGTTAGTTAATTTATTCCTATCTACTTTACGTACTAGTTATTCCTCTCTAAAAAAAAACAGGAAGTATTAGATTTGAGTAATCCATATACGAAGTAAAACAAAGTATGGGACTGAATTATTTTCAAAAAGGATAATCTTATACTTATTGTATGTTTTGATCAACATCTTTTGAAACCTTAAAGATAGAAATTGAAGATGTGATAACAGTGCAGGAAAGAAAGTTAGAATGGTTAGACATCAAATCATGCATTGACTAGGAATAGGATGAAATGAATTTCAAAATTGGTAGAGATAACATTGTGAGCACTTGAGCCTAACCTTTGGATACATTGCTTATCCAAAATATATTTCTCTTTCGTGTGTGTTCTCCAATGATATGTGAAACTAGAATTTGCCATTACTTCTCTTCAAGACTGCATAGAACTTTAGGATATTTGAAAATGATAAAGGCACTCTTCTTTCTTTGTTAGCTACAAGACCAAATAGCCCACCTTGAAAATTGTTATCCATTGCATAACCCCTTTGAGCCTAAAGACATGTTCTATTGATATAACCTTTATTAACAACTAATCTCCATACGTATTTTCCTTCCTTACTCTATGACTAGTGGAGCAAAATTATTTTTAAGGAGAAAATATTTTGATAGATGAGAGAAAATTTAAGCATAGGGGTGTGGATATCATATATATAAAAAAAGAGAAGAAGAGGAGAATAAAATTTCATGTCTTTTTATGTTATTTGGTTGAATGGAGGGGTTTGAAATTATAAAAAAAAAAGGAAAAAGGGGGAAGTGAAGTAAAAGAGAAGAGGAGGAATTGTGATTTAATTGAAATAAAGAAATTGCTTCTCTAGCTGGTAGAGTCTAGCTACAATACCATAAATTCTATCCCACCTTAGAACCTTAGCCCCATTACAACCAAATTTAAGACCTTTTGATTCTTATATAATTTAGTTCTTTTTAGCGGTGGCAAATTGAGAATAATGGCAAATATATGGGCGATCATTATCATTTGGAGAGAATTTGAGAGTAAACACATCATACCGTATACACTAAAGAGTGAGCGTTTCTACATCCCGAAAGTGAGAATTTACCAATTTGAATTTCATTAGTCTTAATCTAAATTGCATGATGAGATACTAATTATTATAATTTTCATTCCTTAACCGTTTCAGCATTTGATAAGACTATTTTTAAGGTGATTTAAGATTTGATCCAAAAATATTTTTATCGTTGGTATTTCATGATTTACAGATATTTTTCAGTCCCAGTCCAAGTGAACTTCGTACATGAATAATTCCAATCTAATAAATCTTGTGTTCCGTGACCTGTTTCTCTTGTGTTTCTTGATGTATTCATGTGCATGTTATGATATTGCTTGAGGACAAGCAATAATTCAAGCATGGGGGTATTTGATAGATGAGATTTATTGATTATTTTCATGTCTAAAAATATCATTTATCCCTCATTAATTCTATTAGATTTAATCTTTTCGTCGAGTTTTCTTTCTTTGAATAAATTTTACAGGAAAGAAAAGAATTGAATAAATTCAAGGAGAAATCAATGAAAAGAAGAAATCAAGTAGAGAACACATAAAGAAATGTTGAATCAAGGAGAGAAAAGTTGGAAAGGGAACAAATACATCAAGATGAGCTAAGCTGAAACTTTCAAAGGAATTGAGTGGAAAGATCAAGAACACGGGGGTCCCGTGTTTCATAAACACGGACCGTGTTATTTATCCCGGGTATCGATCTTTAAATCCTTGTCAGCAGAGCAGTTGGAGGAAAACACGAGGGTCCCGTGTTTCTAAAACACGGACCGTATTTTCATTTAAAAACGTGTAACTGTCCGCGCGACTTGTTTCTGATAAATTTTATCTGAAAAGAGAGTTCGGGACAGAAGGGAAGGATCGAAAAACATTTGGAATGTATTTTTCTTCCTTTATTCCTTTAGAACATACATGTAATGCACAATTCCAACTTTTGATCTTCTTGAATTCTATTGATGATTTGACATTCTGCACTTCAATTGATAAGTTTCCTCTATTCCTTTGTAAATTTCAGTATCTTCGCTTTTGCTGAATCTAAGTTGTTTTTCTGTAATTTTATTTGTATTCACTACATTTATCTAATTGTTACAAGAATAGAATTTGTGAATGCATTGTTGTTATCAATTTCCAAGACTTTTGTGTAATTGTATGAATTGTGAATATGCAGAAATTTGAGTAATTAGAACAGGGTAGGATGAATTGAGGATGGAATTATAACCTAATTACCATTTTATACTTTAAATGTTTGATTCTAGATGAGGTTTAATTGAATTAATGGATCGAATTGAATGATTCCATATCATAGATTAAGATTCTTGAACTAATTAGATTGATCACCTATTTGGTTTAGAACTTGATCTTTGCTAAGACAATGAAGTTAACCCGTATTTGTTAATCAAACTTGTCTATAGTAGCAAAAAGATTAATTATTAATCTTATCCATTAATTCGTGCAACTGCATGATCTGAGCTTTTGTGATTATGACTGTAGTTGGCTACTTCCCGTTCATAATGTTACCATTAATTGAATCTAGTGTTCTTGACCTAGATTATTAAATGGGTACAAAAATAAATTGAGAGCATATTCAGTTTATTAAGGCTAAGAGGAAGTATGGGAATTTGTTATCTTGAGTTTCCTAAGTCAACATTAAATTGTTTAGAATCATTCTTCTTATTTGAATGTATGGCATTTTAATTCCATCAACAATTCATTCCTTCCCTAATTTTCAATTAGTGATCAAGACTTAGTACAATCGAATTTAGTATAAGAATCAATGAAATTGTATAAACGGGGTTATAACATCAATAGCAAAATTAGTGATTAAAATGTTATTCCTTGTGGGTTCGACTCCTTCTTGCCATATACTACGTATTTGGGATTTATGATTTATTTATTAAATTTTTTGTGCATACGACAGTGCATCAAGGAGCAGTAGGGGAGGAGGGTTGCAGGTGGGGTGGCGGAGATGGTAGAGGTGGTCGGGTTTTGGCACCGGGGAAAGAGGGAGAAGAAGAAAGAAAGAAAGAAGGGGGAGGCTGGTGCGTGTAGGCTGGCCGAAGGGGAGAAGGGCATTGGGATGACCCGATCAGGGAAAAGGAAGAAAGGAGGGAGGAGGGTTGGGCTCGTGCGGGGGAGGAATGAAGAAAAGAGAGGGGAGTCGGGCCGAAGGAAAGAAAGGAAAGGAGGGGAAAAGGGAGAGATGGGCCAGCGACCCAATCGCACAGGGGAAGGGAGGCGGGCCAAGGCTAGTGGCCCAAGGGAAGGAAAAAGGAAAAAGAAAAAGGAAAATGGGACAATTAAAATAATTTAATTTATATAATAAAATGCAATATTTATGGGTAATAAATTTATTTAATAATTTAATTTAATATAATTAAATATATGGGTTTAAAAAGGATAATTTTAGTAAAATAATGGTTGGGGTAGAAGGCTAATTTATCCCAAATAAAATGTATTTATTAAATTATAGGCTTTTAAAATTTCAAGGGATTACAAGAGCAAATGAAAAAGGTAAGGAGTGTAAATGAATCAGAGCCTAGTTGATATCCTTAATAGGAGGAGAAAGACTAGGCTAACTTAGTTAAGTGTGGGAAACCAAGTGTAAGATAAATGTATGATGAGGTAAGGGAGGTAGAGTATAGTCAGGAGGGGACATGGTAGAGGATTGGTAAGTCAGGGAACAGGGTGTAGGAAGTCACACAAGCAACCATGCCTGCTAAAGGAGAGAGGATAATAAGAGGGAGAGAGAAAAGATGAGAAATAACATAAAAGTGAGAAAAGGTGAGAAATAACATAAAATTGCTTTTGAGAGAAATTTTAACAAAATAAAGTCATGGAAAGATCTAAATAATGTAAAAATAATCCTAAAGCATCAAAATATACTTGTTAGCACAAACAGCTTTAATTAGATGTTTTTATAAACATTGAAAAGAGATTTGAATTAAAAAGGATATAAAATCGTAGGACAACTAGTTGTTCTATTTGGGAAACCAATCGACTTGTTCATCGAGAAATAAAGTTTTTAGTTCCTGAGCTTACTAGCCGATCAATTAGGAAAACTAATTGATCAGTGCATTTGAAATTTACATATTTATTAGAATTTTAAGCCTTTTTAAAATTTAAAACAAATTTATTTTATATTAAAATTATTTTAAGTACATTTTGAAGAATTTTAGGATGTGGTATTATATAGTAAACTTGTAGTCCTGGGATAAAAATGAAATGTTCAAATGTATTGGTGGACTTGTTAAGGTATAATTAGTTCACTAGTTCCCCCGAAATTCATATTTTTATCCTAATTCCAAGATCTTTTCAAAACCAAAAACCATTTTCTTTTACATTAATGTAATTTTAATCACATTTTAAAGGATTTTAGGGTCGGATATTATAAATGGAGTAAAATAACCTTCATAAAATACTTTTCTAGAAATCCATGAATAAGCATATCCTACTAGGATTAATAAATTTCGAAAAGGAACACATATCACCATAAAACGTTTAATACCAAATGACAGAGGCCACCACATATGTAAGATTAAGTCTGCTCTAGGGACATGCCATCATCCACACATGTTGCTACTAAAAAGTTAACCTAATTATCAAAATTAATTTGCCAACAAATTGAACATTAGAATTAGTCTGTAAGCACCCAAGTATGATAATAAATGTTAATATTTTAAATCCACATGTCAAGATTCAAAGATTTGTGATTGAAATCTGCCAAGTAGAAAGGACAATATAACAAAAACAAAAAAGAAAGAAAGAAAGAGATTGACAACAATATAGTTGGTTCCTCTTCCAATTCACAAATTGCAACATACGTCAAAATCACAAAGCAAGTCAATACCATTTGGCAATAAGGTTGACAATAGATGGTTATCTTCAATCCAATTTTTAGAAGTGTCAGATTCATACCAAAAGAGTCATGAAAACCAAAATTAACTAAATTATAGAAACTAAAGGGTTAGATTCATTAAATGTATCTGCCATCTTTCAAATAAAGTATTAGAAACTTCAATGTACTTACATCTACATTAAAGGATTAGGTTTTTGTATAGTCAACTCCTAATTCTCATGTGAAGCCCAATGCCATAAGTATGGGTTTATATCTAACAACCTCAAAATTCTCAACTTGTTTGTGCACAAATACCTACATATATGTTGGATCTCTAGGTCCAAACACACCTCTCTCATTCAACTAAATAAACCCAACTACATAACTTATCTTTAACATTCCAAATAATTTCTTTATCAACATTTCAACATTTAGAGAGAATCAATATCATTTTCTTCCACATCATATACAGTTTCATTATATCCAAAGACATAGTTCATGACAATCTCACTTCAATTTCACCCCCATTTTGATGTTAACATAAATGATTGACAACCTATAATCATCACCAATGCTAACCACGTGTCATTATAACCTTTTGGTAAAATCTCATTTCAGAAATCTTTGTTGGTGCTTACTCTTTCCCCTTAAATATAATAGTATTTGAGGTAGAGTAGTTTATCATGATTCTACCATATTTGTGACTTACTAGTAGTGGGTTGGAAGAAGTCATTATGTTAACTTCTACACTAACTAGACCATAATTAGTTACTTCATGTGACAATGATACTTTCTCGGAATTAATAGACACGTCTCATACCATGTCAATTACATTTTGAAAATGCAAGATCCTTTAAACTTCAACATTTCCAATTTTTTTATGGGAGGCAAATATTTCATGGATGTTTATAATTATATATCCACTGCTAGAACCTGCCCAGACCAAAAAAAAATGAACATAGAATGGCCATTTCACATACTAATCGCCATTGTTGACTTAAGACGGCAATTTTTGAATAAGTCAAGGTATATTATTATGAAAATGCAAAATCGTATTGCATAAATTATATTTTATTTGCACAGTTCTTTGATCACTTATGTGTTGCCTGCCAAGAGACCTTACTCTTCTAACGCAAGAGTAGACCCTTCACAAGTATTTTTTTTGTCGTCATCATCACCACTTGATCCACCGTTCATCCCTCTCACTATCCTTGAATCTCTTCAATTTTCCTCCAAATCCAATTTCGATGCAATCACCACAGAGGCAAATATTGTAACATCCCAACCGATTCGTGCCAAATAGCTGGACTCGATCAAAACCTTATTGGGTTGATATGACAGTGGGCATTTACATTAATTAGGAATTATAAAAAGCAACCGAAACGTCGCAAAATTCCGAACGGTACAAAATAGGAAATGGAAAATAAATTGTGGAAGTTAAAATTTACACTTCGGCAGCGGACAAAGGAGCCTGTAAAAAGGTTGCTAAAACAATTCTTGATTGTCCCGCTATCAGCCATAAAAAATCCACAACACCGGTTATGGAAATTTTAACGTTGCAGACATGTTCACGTAGCCAACAGCCAAAATATAACGCACGTAACACATAATATAGTATCAAGAAAGCGAGTCTCTAGTTAGATAGGATTGCTCCATCTTGCAAGCTCTAAATGATACACATCCCTTTTCGGAACCACATCAGTTGAACCAATGCCACCACCAAATGTCCGATAAATAAATATTCACAGTATTATACGGATGATCATTATTATTCATAGTCTACAAACAGGAAAACGATTAACTGAGATCACCACCAATGCGAGAACTTGAAACAAACACTCCACCTGAGCCCCCCCAACCAAAAAAAAAAAAAAGATAATAGATGCACCGGCATCCGTTGCTTTGCCCACAGATGCAAAGGCATAATTATGGAGCTCATCTGCCCATAGTAATCAAGGATTGGCACTCCCTACCCATGATATTAAACAAGATGTTTCACCCAAGGGAATATCAAACCATATCCAACAGAAGCTATGAGCAACCACGGATTGTAATTGCTGTCTTCGGAGAACACATTAATGCCTTCCTTGAGCGAGCTGCACTTCCTGGAAGAGACGTCACAGTCCTCTCAAAATTAGATGTCAGCACGTCGGATCCAAATAGAGTCACGCAAGAACAAAAATAAAAATGGTGCAAATCAAACAAATTGAATACTCAGGCCAAAAGTGTACCAGCGTGGGAAAAGCAACTAGCAATCGCAATCCATCCTCTCCTCCCAACCCAAAGATGACAAACGAAGGGTTTGTCAACCATACGACATCACACCCTGTTTCCTTAAACTATTTCATGTCGCAAATCAAAGGTTCTATGAGTGGAACTGCCCAGGGAACAGCAGGCAGCTTTATAGATGATTAACACCAACTGGTTGATCCAACTAACAACACACATCACAGCGTATCTCACAAGAAACAAGTAAGGCACTGACAACCACAATACATCTTTCTGCATGTCAGAGGGTAAATAACCATATCAAGCAAAGAATGACAATGAAGGAGTAGAAGGGAAACAACACTGCAAAACTAACGGCCCAATATAACTCAATGAGAATAATCCACATTGTGTAAAGCAGATAGTGATATACATGCACAAGTTCTCGGATCAGGATTGAAAATAGCACTTCAACCATACAAACTCTGTTATTATCAACAAAGGAAACAAAGCAGAGTAATAGACAATCACCTGTCCCGCCCCTGCTCTTAGAACGAGTTCATCTCAAGACAATAGGTCCGTCTCTTCACTAGCATCTTAGCGGCTGAGCCATATGGTTCCTCAAAAGCAGAAGAAATCCACGATAAATCAGAAATCTCCATCTTAGCAGCAGACACCGTAGACTGCTCACTGGGCCGAATCGCAACTAGGGTGGCTCCCTTCAATACAGCCCCATCAGGCAACTCCAAGTGAGCCGCATACCAAAGCCTCATGTTCAATGCAGGCACAAGGGTTCTTTTTGATGCAGATGAAGCCGACAATGGCTTCACCCGTAACTCCTCTAACTGATCCCTATTCATGCACAGCATCCCCTGCCCATCCACATCTGTCAACAAAAGACTTTCTAATGTGTGATGCTCTGCAATAATCTGTTGCAGCAAGTAGTGCCTCGCGGATGCAGCAATCAACGAGCTGATTGTCCAAACAACCCGTAATTTCAAGCCCCCGTTAGTGTAAAACGATTCGGGTATGCTACCATTTTCGTCTGCGACACCAATTGCAGCACCGCTGTTAGAGACAATACTCGCATAAACCAGATCACGATTGGCCCCATTTTCACGAATTTGCGGTGGTTTGGGAGAATAAATAACTGATGATGCCCCGAGAATGACACAATTATCGAGGGTGGAGCCAAAATCAGCCCTCCATTTAAGCAAAACTCCATCATCAACACCCAACTCACCACTTGGAAGCTCGATCCTTAAAACCCTAATTTCATTGAAGTTCTTCAACACCTGAGTAGGAGAATGATGAGTAACACCACCCTGTTCAGACTCTTCATCGTCACCTTCTCCATTACCAACGGACAAAGCCGATGAAGTACTCACACCGGGACCACAAGAACCGGAGAATTTAGGCCCCAAAAAATTACCCAGAGCCTGTATCGGCTTGAAGATGTTTCCAATAACAATACGAATGAGGTTAACAAAAGGAGAACACTTGTTGGAAGATGAAGCAACAGGAGATGAATCATCATCAGAAATCACACAATCAACCCGTACAACTACATTCTCGACCTGCGGAACTAAAGCATGGAATCTTCTAGAAACGACGCAACAACGACCTAAGGCTTTAACATCACCGATTTTATTGAACACGAGGAGCAGCAAGGAATCAGGAAGGCGATCAAAATGATCGATTATTTGAGCACCTTCGTTGCCGCCATTGCAGTTACAGTACGAGACGCAATCGTTTACGGCGTAGTACTCAGTGAAAGGCTCAGGATAAACTGTGGCAGTCAGATCTGCGTGGGAAGACATTTCCAGCAAACAGAGAAGCAAAAATACGCGGGCAATTCAAGAACAAACAACAAAGAGATAAGATTGGATATAAGAAACTCTGAAATTGAAATCTCAGAAAACCCTCAATTATTGTATATGAACCAAACAGTCGAATGAAGCGCGGAAACGTAGCAAATAAGTAGGCGCAGTCCCCTTTAGACGCATAAAATAAATTTATTTGCCGACGGCCTGCGGTTGGTGGCCAGATCTGGTAGGTAAAAGTGCATCATCCAGCACTCAGACACAGGACGATGAAGAAGGCGTGGTATCGGGACACAACCTGAGAATCGACAAACCGATTGATGGACAGAGATAGAAGTAGTGATGGGCCAAGGGGCTGCTGTAGAGAGAGTACGTAGAGGAGAGAGATTGAAAGGAGGATCCGGAGATGGTGGGACGTAATAGATCAACGGTTGTCTTACATGAGAGAGAGGAGAGTCAGGAGTACGAAAGACATGGAGGCTTCAGAGGAGACGGCGAGGAAGCATTGCAACTCACAGGCTCACAGTTCGGCGAGAAGAAAGAGTGTCATATGTGGTGTGGGCCGCGTGGGGGAGTAAGTTTTTTTTTTTTTTTTCGTAAGTTCCCAATTTTTAATTTGGGTTCACTAGTATTATTTATTAGTATTACTTAATTTTAGAATCCATAAAAATTGACTTCACCAATCTGATGCGGCCCCTCTGTTTTAAAATCAAACCTATATTATAATAAATTTATTGGATTAATAATTGAATAATAGTTTAAATTAGTCAGATTAATAATACATATTTAATTTTAAAATATAAAGTTTATATAAAAATTAAACTATAAATAAATTTGACCGACTTCTAACTTTTTTTTTTTGACAAATTTAACCTTTTAGGTTTTTGATCGATTTTTATATTTTATGATTTGGCCAATTTTAATCGATTTTTACTAGTTTCAATATCTTAAAAATCGATACATACAATATGATTGGAGATTTAATCAGTTTACCAATTTATCGTATAAATTTAAAAAAAAATTTCAATCTGATTCGATCATATCTGGAACTAACATAATACAATGTTAATTCGATCATAATTAATCTAATTCGACGTGAATCCAATCCGTAATCAACTATCAACTGAATTTACTATCATCTCAATCTGATATTAATGTAATTTAATAAGCCCAAGTTCGATATTAATTAGTTATAATAATAATATTATGCATATCTTATTATTTATTTATATCTTTTCAAAATATATTGTTTTATAAATTTTATTTATATTCTTTATTTTTATTTTGAACGTATTTTTCCATTAATAATATTATAATTTATCAATTTTTTTACATAAAAGCACAATATTAAAAAGTCATAATAATAAACAAGTTATAGTTAATTACACATTTTTAATCACATAATTATATAAAGTCAAATTTAATATTTAGTTACAAACTTAATAAGTTGGATTAATTTTGACGATCAATATCCTACTTGATCCAAATTTGAAGCAATCTAATTTGGGATTAACTCATTTCAAATCTAAATCGGTCAATTAAAACCTAAAAAGACCTAATCAATTAAGTTAATCCGAACACAATATACCTTAGTTTTAACTTGACAAAATAACATAAAAAGATTAAAACTCGACTCGATTCAAACTATCTCAACTCAAACATGAACAATTACAATAAATTAACCCCATACAATTAAAACGTAGACGGATCAAATTCAACTTGAAAAATAAAATAATCTAAAATAACTCAAATTTAAAATAATCCAACCTAATCTATAATCAAATCATACGCACAAAAAAAATATCCTACAAATAATCCAATCTAAAAGACCATGATCCACTGTAACCCGACCGCAAAGAGACATGTCAAACAAAATTGTCATTTCGACAATTATTTATAGTGGATACAAAGGCAAGGAAGGGAAAACAAAACATCGTGGAGCAAACTGATAGTAAAAAATGAATTTGTCTTCTACTAGCTACTGTGACATATGCGTCACTTAACCGGCGGGAGAACCTTTATTTAGACTTTTTTTCATCAAATTGTTAAACTAATTCATCAAATTGACTAATTAATTATTAGGGCACAAAAATATTGCCATGTATTACTATTAGTCTAGCTAGATTTTATTTATAAGTTAATGCATCCTCAATCACCTTTTGTGCTCATTTGACATAGGATAATATGAATATAAAAAATTATTATCATATTTTATATATTTATTATAATATATTTAAATAAAAAACTTATTTGCTCATGAATATTTATTTTATATTTTAATCTGGACTAAAATGAATATTACTATTTTTGTATATTTAACATAAAATATATAACATATTGAAGAATTCTTTTTATCTATTACCTTTTTTTTTTAACAAATTTCACTTAATAACTAAAAAAATGAAGCCCCGCCAAAAAAGAAAGTGACCAAGATGTAAGGAAAAAAATTTTGTTTCACATTTTAGAAAAGACCACCTATTTGTTTGTTAATCGAGTTAAGAAACAAATTATAAAGAAGCTTCATCAAAGATTGCTAGGATTTTGGTACCTATTTCCCTCTCCATTTTTAGTAACAAAATGAAAAAGTTGGAGACGTAAATATAGTCAAAGACATAAATGATTACGAATTACTCTTTTAGAAGTTAGATTTATTAAGGCATAACCATTATCATCTTTATATATACTAACATCTCACCCATAAAATGCACATGATTTTATTTATGTTTGAAAATAATAACATAAAATGATTTGATATTAAACACAATAGTAGTTATTTAATAAATAAGAGGTGATAAATCAAAGCTAAACGATAGATAGATATATGAAAGAGATGATTAAATATAACAAAAAATTATATTGTCAATGATTAACACATCTATTGGATTTAAATATCATATTATAAAATATATATTTACAATAACATAGTATTATATATCATAACTAGGTTAAAAACATAAAAAATATATATATATATATATAAAAGTTATGTATTTTTTTATATATAGTCACCCTAATTGTTGTCATACATGAGTAAAATGATTGGCTCTTATATGTCTTTTGTTACTACATCACTAGGAAATTTTCTCTTTCTTGTTGGTGATCTCTATTAATATTTTCTCAAATTAACTATTTGTTGTTGACCTTTTAAATCAAGTTACCATAGATTGTTCTTTAATAAATGAATAACATAATTATGATTTTGTATAACCCATTCGTTAGGAAACTTTTTTAAGAGTTTTGAAGCCTAGGTTGCATTATTGAAACATTTCATTCAATATTCCTTATTATTTCTTATTGTTTTGGGTTTTGTGAGGCTTCTAAGCAACTTTTGACCTTTAAACTCTTTTAACACTCTTCTTTCATATGAATATGTATGATCCTAACATTTTTCTTGATCTCTTAGTTTTTTAATTGTTAAATTAAGTTATTGGCTTAAATAATCATCATATTAGTTTGCCTTAATCGTGTAATTTGAGCCTAGAAAAACCTTTTCAAGTTATTTGAATTTTACAAAATTCTAGGGATTTTCTTATTTTAGCATTATTGTGTGACACTACAAAATTTGAAAAATTTAATTCTTTTATGATCTCTATGATTTTCAAATAATGTTATTACTTTTATATGTTTTGTTACATCCTTTAGGAATTAAAAAACCCTAGCCACAATTTTAGATAAATTTCATTATTGTTTCTTAAAATTTATTAGGATTTTGAGTCCCGCGAGATTTTTGAGCCACTTAGGGCTATTTATGTAATACCCTATTTTTAGAAATCCTAATTATAATAGGTAATTATGTGCACTATTTGTAATAATTATTTTAGGATAAATGATAATAAATATATTTTTAATATGTGTAATATTATCACAACTTGTTTTATATAAATTTTAATTAGGTTAAAATTTTTTAGAGAGCGCATATTAAAAATTTAAACCTAGGATGAATTATAATCTGTATCTATTTCATCGAGTGACCATAATTCAGTAACCTAAGAAATTTTACCTGGATATTTCACCTTGATTTATCACCTAGACAGTTACCCTAACCTATCCCTTAACTAGTGCTAGAAATTTCTTTACCTCACCCTATACCCTCTGCACCGTACTCGTACGAACCATCACCCTACGCCATATGCACCATACCTCCCCTCTCCTCTATGTTTTCCTCTCCTTGTTTTGCTCCTTATTTGTAATCCCTTGAAATTTTAAAAGCCTATAATTTAATAAATAACTTTTATTTGAGATAAATTAGCTTTTAAATCTATTTAATTTAATTATTTTATGGATTTTTTTAGTATATAAAATTGGATATAAATATTTAATAAATTAAAATAAATATTTTTTTTATTTTATCATACTCCTTTTTATTTAAATAATTTTCCAAACCAATATTTTACTAAAATTATCCTTTTTAAACCCATATATTTAAATTATATTAAATTAAATTATTAAATAAATTTATTACCCAAAAATATTACATTTTATTATTTTATAAATTAAATTATTTTATTTTCCTTATTTTCCTTTTCCCTTTTTCCCCCTTTCCCTTTTCTTTCTCCTTTTTCTCCTTTCTTTCTTTTTCCTCCTTCAGGCTGCCAGGCCTTGGCCTGCCTTCCTTCCCCTACGCTTTGAGCTGATGGCCCATCTCTCCTTTCCTCCCCTCCTTCCCCTTTCTTTCTCGGCCTGCCTTGCCTTCCTCACCCTTAGGCCACTGGCCCATTTATTTCCTTCCTTTCCTTCTTCTCCCGCTCGCGTCGTCCGACCCAAACCCCCTTTTCCTTTCTTCATCTTCCCACGTGCGTCACCTGGCCCAGCCTCCCTTCCTTTCTTTCCTTTCTTCTCCCCCGATCGGGCCGGCCCACTCCCTTCTTCCCCTTTGCCCGGCTTGCACGTAACACCCCCTTCTTTCTTTCTTCTTCTTCCTTTTCCCTAATGCCATACCCGACCACCTCCGCCATCTCTGAGCACCCTACCTGCAACCCTCCTCCTCTTATCTCTCTCTCTCTCTGTCTCTTTCCATTTTTCCTACCCTATCTCGGCCCCACCACCTCTCTCTCCTTGTATATGCCCCTCATTTCCCTTCCCTCTCCCTACAACTCCCATACTCCTACCACCCTACCGCCACCCTACCAATCCCCCTATCCCCTCCTTTTCTCTCCCTCTTCTTTTCTCCTTCCCTCCCTGCTTCATCCTGCATTTTGAGCCTTCCTTCCCCCTTCCCCGACCCTCTTTCTCTCCTCTCTTCTCCTTCCATCACCCTCCTTGTTTTTGCACCACCGCCACATTTCGTCGCTTCCACCGCTGCACCAGCCACCTACACCAGCCCCTGCCATCCTTTACCTTACCCTGCACCACCAAACCACCCCTCGAGCCACCCTGCAACCCCCTCCTTCCTTCCCCTTCTTTTTCTCTTCTTTTCCTCCCTTCTCAGCAACCACCCTACACCTCCTCCTTCTGTCGTTGTCCCATTACCTCTACCGCCACCTGAGCCACCAAACTTATCCTTGCAACCTCCTCTACCACCCCCACACCTCCTTTGGCCAAAACAACCACCGACAAACCTTCATTTTCTCCCTCCCTTTTCCTTCCTTCTCAGCCCCATCCACCTCGGCAACCACCTTTGTAGCCTCTCTGCCGCCTCCCTTGGTCGCCGTCAACCTATCCCCGACCACCACCTACACCCCCTCTCCACCTCTGCATCCTTCCTTTGCCTTAAATTCTCCCCCACCTACCTTCTTTCCTAGCCATAAAACCCTAACCCGAAATTGGCTCTCCCTCCTCCCTTTCTTTCCATTTCGAGTCCCTCCTCCTCTTGTTTTGCATGCAGCTCATGCTGCATAAGTAGTATGAGCTGCTGCATGATTTGATATGTTTTGTTTAATAAATTTTAAGGTATAAAAATATTTTAAATTAATTATTTCATTAATTAAGTGCTATAAAGTCTTATGCTTTGGTTTTTCTTATTTCTAATATAATAAACATTGATATAATTTTTAGGTATTGGTTTTGCTAATCAAAGCTTGAATCTTTAACTCGAATACTAGTAAGGTTCGTTTTTGTGGGAATTAAGATAATCTTTAAACCTCACTTAAATGCATGGATAAATGTATGTTATCACATTATACTTTTTAATATGTTATTATGCTTGATATATGTTATTTAATATAATATATGTAGTTTCTAGTGTTGATTAATAAAAAAGAAATCATGCTAGTTCATTAACCATGTATGGAAGAAATGCTTAAGGAAGGATAATTGTTATTCAAGAATATGTTGAGTACTTATCCATGTTATATTATGCGACCGTTGATCCATGAATAATATTATTGTGAGCCTAAGAGTATTTTAGTAATATGTCTTGTGCAAGAGTGTGGCCTAATATGTGTGGATCTTAATGAGTATGTTGTTGAAGTATAATAATTGGTGGAATTAGATGATGAAAATGGGATATTAATATTAATATTTATATAGTGATGATAATTTAATAAAAGTGGTGTAATAAGGGGCAAAATGGTAAATTAGGAAGTAAAGGGCAAAATGGTAATTTAGGAAGTAGAGGGTAAAATGGTAATTTTATAATTAAAGGGTAAAATGGTGATTTTGTATGCAAGGGGGAAAATGGTAATTTATAAGTAAAAAGGGTATAATAGTAATTTTGTATGCAAGGGAAAAATGGTAGTTTATAAGTAAAAAGGGTAAAATGGTAATTTTGTATGCAAAGGGCAAATGATAATTATAGAAACGACAGTTTGGTAATTATGACGATAGAGAAGGGTAATTTGGTAATTTAACCAACTAAAGGGTAATTCAATAATTTTGACAATTGAGAAGGGTAATTTGGTAATTATAATAATAGAGAAGGGCAATTTGATAAATTAACCAACTAAAATGTAAATTGGTAATTATGATAATGGAGAAGGGCAATTTGGTAATTTAACCAACTAAAGGGTAATTTGATAATTTAAATAATGGAGAAGGGTAATTTGGTAATTTATCCAACTAAAGGGCAATTTAGTAATTATAACAAAGAAGAAGGGAAATTCGGTAATCTAACCAACCAAATGGAAAATATGATATGTGTAATAATTGTGAAGGGTGATTGGTGACCTAATAAGTGTGGGAGATAGCTTGGTAACCTAAACCGAGTAAGGATGTGGCTAAGAACAACTATGTATGGGTTGCGTGCCTTGTGTGCCATGTGTTATGCCAAATTATGCACTTTATGCTTAATGATTAATCATTTATAGCGCAACTTGGAGTGAATGTATGCTTATGTAACTTCCTTATGGCATGTGGATGATGATTATATTTGTTGTGCGTACGATGTTATATGATGTGACCCTCTAGGACATGCATACTAGGATGTTTAATAATAGGATATAGGGTGAAAGGATAAAAAGGAACAAATGGGAAGTGAGTTGACTAAGGGGCCATAAGATTGACCTTATTATCTCATGATCCATGGGGAAAACAAATAAAAGGAGATTATGATAAAAAAGAACGAGTGATGTAACTCTTGCATGGGAGATTTATAGGGTTTGCATAGGGTGGATGGATTCTGTAGGGGATGATCCTTATGTGAGAAAAGTGATAGGGTTTTGAGTGGCCAACTAGGGTTCACAGTCACATGTATAATTGGTGAGTAGAGTGATAGGGTTTGGGTAAAATCTAAATGAGATGAGGTGTTGGACGATAAAGGAAAGGTTGGGCCACATAGGTCCGATTAGGATTTCAAGGGAAAACCCTAGACAATGATAGTGAGAGAATTTGAATGTCATAAGGTGATGGGTCTCAACCCACACCCTTAGGAGTTGGGTCTTTGTTATAAGTAAATTTAAGGAGGAATGGATGTCGGGGTGTGATAAGAGGTGCAAAGGTCTTAAGATATGGGACAGGCCCTCTTGCGAGGATAGAAGTAGAGGTCGGTGACATGCATGTCAAGGGTGAAATACTTTCGAATAAGATACGAATAATACACTAATCACTTAAAGAGGAAGATTGTTGAGTAAGACCCAGACTGGTCCACCGAAGAATAATAGTGGCTAGGAGCTGGGGTGCCCTAGAGACTTGTCTACCGGCAAATAATAGTGGCCAGGAGCATTTTTCCCTGCATGATTTTTGGTCCATCGGCTATAATAGTAGGGGATTCCATGCTCAACAAACCAAATATAATGAAGCTAAGACATGGGAAATACACTAAGTACTTACAGTGGAACACCATGTGAGTCTGAGCCAGGCCAGTCCACCGGTGAATAATAGTGGCCAGGAGCATTTTGCCCTACATGACCGGTCCACCGGCGAATAATATTGGTCAGGAGCATTTTTTCCTACTTGACCGGTCAACTAGCGAATAATAGTAGGGTTCCTGCACTCGCATGAATACTCAGATGATTGAATAATGATGGACTAATGGCTTAAGGCCCTAAAAGTATCGATTGTTCATTAAGACCTATTAATATTTGATTGACTTGCTAAGTATGCGAATGTATGAAAGTGTATATTATGTATGTACCATTAATATTTGATTGACTTGTTAAATATGTGAATGTATGGATGTGAATATTATGTTTACACCTATCGTTATGTATGAATATAGTGGTGTATCATGTATTACATTGCGGGCTTACTATTAAGTGTGTTTTAAAGGGTTACTCAGTACCGTAGTACTAAAGAGTTCCATTTGTGGGGCCCCTGTCTATTCAATGGGCAGTGTCCCTTGCAGGTCGTTTTCAGGTGTTGTTCAAGTGGGCTCTCGGGAAAGAGCGTAAGGAACTATCCGGAAAGTCCTAGGTTTGTCCTCTTTCTCTTTTAAATTCTTAGTTTCAATGTATTAGTTATTTTGTAACCACCACTAGTGGACTTTATTCTTGTAAATGGTTTACTATGCTACTCTGACTTTAAATATGTTTGAGTTTCTCGTAAGTTGTATTCTTCTCTTTTAGCCTTAGCAATTGGTATTGGAACAGTAGAAGTGAACCGGTCTGGCACTAAGTGTGGCAGTAATATCCCTAGAATTCATAGTTTTGTTATTCCAGTTCCATTAATTATTTTAATAAAATGAGATTTTTTAATAGTAAATTTTGGGGGTGTTACATCATTTCCTTACACGCTACCCTCTTCTTAATCACTTCTCCTCTCCCTCCTATGTTGTGCCAAAGCTATTAAGTAAACCTATAAGATCCTACTTCTATTGAGCTTCCTCATGTACATTTTTTCCTTGCCATTCTCCACCATCATTTTCTCTTTCTACCAACATTTTTATTTGCTGCAACATAAGCAACCACTAGCCTCCTTACCCTACCATTGGCCACCACCACTGATCCCTCACACCTACACTAGCAACCCCTACCAAAGCCATCCTATCAACCATTCATAAGCCCCTTGAAGCAACTCTCTCCCTTCTATTACTTCTCCCCCTCCTCATCTTTAGCTCTTCCTATTGAAACACCTACCACACCATCTGATAACCTTGTTGTTCCACCCCCTTCACCTTTGGCAACTACTACCGAAACCATTTGTAATACCCCAAATTTTACTTAGCCTAATCTCGCATTTTTAAAACCCTAATTTGGTTATGATATCGAGAATGTTGTTTTAGCTTTAACCCAATTTCTTAATCCCAAACTTTAACCTGATTCAAAACCTTGACTCAGATAAATCATAATTTATAAACCGAAATCAAAACCTGCTAAAATTTTCACTAATCCTAATTATTTTTTGCTAATCTAAAACCACCTAAGCTAATCCCCAATATTTTCTCTTTTCCCTTTTCCTTCTCCTTTTCTTTCTTTCTTCTCCATCTTCTATCATAATATTTGTTTTCTCTACAACTTACACATGCAACTTGCTTTCCTTCTCCACTTGCACCATCACCCATCATCTTCTGTAGGCATCCATCACCCATCACCCTACTTCCTTTCTTATTTTTCTTCTTCTCTTTCTACTTCTCTTATCCTTGCCGATTTGCACCACCATGTGAACACGCTACTCCCCACCATTTTCCTTCTTCCTCGTATCCTTACACAACCTATACACACAACCATCCCCATCACCTACCATTTCTTCCAACACTCAACCATTTTTCCCCTAAACCACCCTATCATCCTTCATGCTCATCACACATCTTCCCCTCCCTTTTATTCCTTCCCCGATTCACACCACACACACACACACACACACACACACACACACACACACATGTATATATATATATATATACCAAAATTTACCTTCTTCCTCTTTGTTTGGCCTCAACTCTACCATTTTTGTGTCAAAAAGTCACTACCCGAGCCCTTCTTCCTTCTCCTTTATTGTTTCTCTTTTATTCTTCTTCTTCCTCCTATGTGTCCCCTGTTTTCGGCATGCACACCACCCATTCCACCACTAACACCATCATGTACCACCACTTTTCGCCTATTGACCGGTGAACTGACCACCAAGGTCACCCCACCCTTCCTTAGCACAGTCATTGGCCATCACCATCGACCAACGCTTCTTCATCTTCTCCTCACCTGTTGCATTTTCAAGGAATTCATGGCTTGTAAATAACTCAATCATGATCTTGCAACACTAAAATTTCATATTGCATGCCTCGTACAACCCAACATAATTTACCCCTGTACCCTCGCATGCTTATGCATGGCCCAAATGCATGCCCATGCTCACCTACTCTACTTGTGACCTATTTACGTAATGATCAAGCATGTCCATGCCACGTTGCACCATCTAGCTTTGCACTACCTTTACTCTCGGTTTGGGTGTGCACCATTTACAACACAATCATGTAGCCACCCCATTTTGGTTGTGCATCCCTATTTTTACCCTCAAACCTTGTCCAAGCACCAAAAATTACCATAGCTCCACCACACATTCCATTACAAATCCACACATCTGAAGCTTCAATTTGACTATAATTATTATTTTTCTTACCCTCTTTAACTTAATTTCTCCTTCGGTTAAACTCTTCGAGCCTAACCGTTTGTTGTTTTTCGTAGGTAGTATTTCAGCAGCTTTGAAGGAGGAAGTCTACGATTTGTGTGCTTAGAGTCCGATGTCTTAGTTGGTAATTATACTACTTGATGTTTTGGGTTTAGACGTTATAATTTGCATGGTTATGTGTGTTTCATGATATTGCTGATACACGCTTTAATATATGTTGATTATGATATTTTGTGGTAATATTGTGATAGTATGGATATTATGTTATTGAAGGAAAGTAAGAATGGGTAAAAGATATTATTATGATTTGTTGTGAGAGCATCATATTTGTGGGAATAAATCCTATGGCATAAAATATGGGCTAAATGAGATTTGATAAGTGGGCCTAAGTATTTTCATTAGGTATGATGATAATTTGTGGATTTAGAAAAAAAATGTATGGAAGGTACAAGGTTTTATGAAATAATGGTTATTGTTTGTCTTTAAGGGTAGTTTGGTCATTTTGGAATAATAAGAAAATTTTGGGATTTTATTTGTTAGGTTTATTAAAATATGATAATAATATCATGATAAATGCTTGGAAATATTACTCTTTGATTGAGGTCCTTTAATGAAGTAATGGTTAACTAGGGGGTAATGGCTTATACGGATAATGTTATCATTCCATGGGAAAAATCTAGAGTTTATTTAAATTCTTATTATGTCTCTAGTGATTGGCCTTATAAGGTTGTTTATTTGAATTAGTAATCATGTAAGTTTTATGAGAGGAATTATGATTACTTATGAAATTAGGGTTTTAGTAATTCTACAAATAGTACCTTGGACAAGACTATTAATATATGAGTACGATGTGGATGTTAGACCATGCATTTTTGGTATGATAATAATGATGAGATTTGAAAGTAATATAATATAAGTTGTGTGGAATAATCAATATGGGAGAATGAATGCTAAGGGGGTGTATTTAGGGTTTGAAGAGACTTGAGCACCTTGACCTACATGATGAGTTTATCTGTGTCAATGTGTTTGATGTTTTGTGAAATAATCTTGAATAAGATATTAATCACTTAAAGTGGGAAAGCAGATGAGTAGGGTCAAGTTGATATATATATATATATATTCTTATTCCATCGGGGAGAATAATAGTTCGGGAGTGTTCTGCCTCGAGAAGGTAATGTTCTAATCTCAATTTCACTGGAATAAATAGTAGCTTGGGAGCATTTCATCCTAAGAAGGTGCTTCAGTCCATTTTACTAGATTAAGAATAGTAGGACCCCTACTCATCGTGAAATGAAAATATAACTATATAAACTATGAAAAAGACAATAATGATGCCCTCCTTTATCATATTTGGATTAATAGAAACAAGGTTATTTTTCAGGTACTCCAAATAAATCCTAGAGTTACTATTAAGCATATTATTTCTGAGATTTTTGTTAGATTTAGTGATAATAGAAATGTTCATATTAAAATGTATCTAAGTAGTCTTGATAGATGGATGGTATGAGTTTACTAGGGGTATGCCCCTTGTGGTTTTGTAATTGAATCTCTTTGTACCTCTTTCCTTTTGGTAATAAAATCCTTAATTAATTACCAAAAAAAAAGACAATAATGATTTAAAGTGGATGAATACATGAGTCAGGATAAAGGTGTTGTTTTTATATACATGTCTCATTATACCAGGGAAAATAGTTACTCAAGAGCATTTAATACCTAGAAGGTGATTTTTTAGATCTGTTCTACCGGATGATAATAGTGGCTTAGGTATATTGTCCCTAAGAAGGTGTTTTAGACTGCCACACCGATTTAAGAATAGTAGGATTACTACAATCAACATATACAAAAGAGTAAAAATTGATTATATCTACTAAGATACCTGGATCATTATCTGTCTCATGAGACGTTTCATTTATCTGCTTGTACTTTTTCTATCTGATGTGAAAGCACGTGCTAATTGTATCCCTATTTTGATAGTATTGTTTGCTCAGTACGTAGCACATTGACCACTCATTTTGTGGGTGCTACTCATTCCCAAGAGCAGGAGACCCTGGTTAGTATGTGCAAGTCTCAAAAGATCCATTAGATGATTATGCTACCTATGATGCCTTACGTGGGGATGAGTGAATTCATCTAGTATAGGGGATTGGGTGAAGAGTAATGTTATCCAGTATTTGTATTTACCCGGATACCTTTTAGACTCTTGATTCATGGTATCCCTTCTTTTGTATTTTTTGTGTTATAACTTAGAGTTAAACTCCAAATTCACTATTGTATTATAAATGTTTCTTTTTTTTTCTAATTTCTTTTTGTTACTATTAATATTTTAGCCTTGTGATTGATATAAAGATGGTTGAATAAACTAGACTTATGTCAATTATGGCAGTAACCCCCAATATTTTACTTATTTACTTCTGATGTAAAAAGAAAATTTTCAGTAGTAAAAAAATCGGAGTGTTATACCATCCCCTAAATTATAGCAAAACCCACCAAAGCCTACCCTTTTTACGTTCAACCATTTTGGCTAAAGCTCCCCCTTTATGCTACACATTTTCCCACCGAACCCTCTCATCTCTTTCAACCCTTTTTAGGGCATCTTTTCTTCTACCTTTTCTATTGTTCTCCTCTCCCTAGCACCATCCATTATTGTCATTCATGCCCCCTAGCACCAACCAAGACCACCATTTCTCATCCCTTTTCTTGGTCAAAAGTGTTCCTTCCTTGGTGCTAACTTTTCTTTAGCTTCCTTTTACTTTGTTCGATTGGATAGTGAGACTTAAGTTATTTTAGTGATTTTATTTTATTTTTGTGTAATATGCTAATGCATATATGTTTGGATGTTAAATTCCTATGTAATTCTTAAGGCCTTTGCATAAGACTTCTTTTCTGTAAGCTTGGATTAGGTAAATCCAATCACTCATGAGACTACAGAATTTATGTGTGAGCATGCTATGATTGTTTAAACCTAGAATCACACTAGGGTTTTATGCTTTTTCAATTATTATAGCATGCATGACAAAATGATAACATGTTGAAGGGATAATATGGTTGAAAACTAAGTTGTATGCATGGTAGTATGTCAAATGTTTTACATCCTCATGTCTAAGATTTAGTTAGGATTTCCATTCTTATCACTTTATGATTCAAATTCCATGGTAAGTTCCACATGATTACTTATGCATGGTAGTTAGGGTTATAATGAATTACATAGAAGCATATGTTCATGATTAGGGTTAGCTTATGATAAATTCTATTCACATGACCTAAGGTTAGAGATATCCCCTTGCATGTAATGTGATGATAATTTGTCTATTCCAATGACATATTATGCTTTACATGTGCATGTATATATTACATGGAAGATGTGGTATGTGAGAGCTGCACGATTAGGGTTTTGTGGGCACAGCCCACTAAATGTATAAAAATTTGAAAATATAATTAATTGCTAAAATACAAAAGTTTATTATGTAAGAAAATAATGTGGAATATTACCTTTTTCCTTGCTCATGAAAAATCTCTCATAATAATAATTATGGGTACAGAAATGAATAAAATGGCGAAACTAGGGTTTTGAAGGGTGTTTTGGTAATTTTAACCTAATGTATCTTTTACAAATAATTAGATGTTAGGATGACTTTAGACTTTTGATAGGTTGGCCTTAGCTTTGACTTGGCTTAACATAGACCTATGACCTTATGATTACCTTAATAATTGGAAATAAAAGGGAAAAGGGTTAAGTATGGAACAATGCAAATTTTTGTGTCTTATGTGACTTATGTGATCACCTTATAAAATATTAATACTTAAAGTGGAAGACCTTGAGTTGGGAATAGTTGCTCTCTAGGATTAGCTATTATAGAGGTGAGGTGATATCCCTATTTGATTTTGGTTCACTGGTGTGTCGCTGTGCCTTGGTTAAGGCCATGCTCTACTCTATAGGTGACCTATAAGCTCTATAGAAGTTATCAATACTTAATGACTAGATGACCAAGGTTGGAGGATATTGTATTGATTTTGTGCACTAGTATTGTAATACCCTAGAATTTTAAAATCTAGAAATTTATTTATCAACAAATTAATTTAACCTAATGATAAAGCGAATATTTCCCATTATTTTACCTCTCTTTACCATCACTTTGGGACTTCATTTAATCTCATTTACATATTTTGCTTCTAGTATATTATTTACACTACTTCTTTCTTAAGTTTTGTGTTGCAGGAACTTCCATACAAAAGTTAAATCCAAGAAAGAATTACATATTTTTAGAGCAAAGGACCTAGCATGGAAGGCTTTGGAGGAGAGTACATCAACCTAACATGTTTATGGAAGTGTATTGAAGCTAAGAGAGTGGGAGATGTGCCAAGAAATCTTGAAAAAATAAGAAAAAAGAGCTACACGGGACTACATACCCAGTTGCAAAGTTGGGCAACACTCCCCTAGTATTTTTGAAGAAAATGGAACCACACGGCCAGGCAGTGCATGGATCGCATGTTCGTGCGGAATTCGATGTTAAAAAGTCGAGGCTTAAAATCTTGCATGGTCAGGTAGTGCACATCTCGCATGGCCGTGCAAGATTTGAGATCCCATTATTTCGAGAGCTAAGAGACTGCATGGCCAGGCCATATAAGGGCTACACGACCGTGCAACGATCGTTTCCGCTATTATCTACGTGCACAACATGGATGGAGTGATGGGATTTTTTGTGGCATGCCTTGGGAAATTCTTAAGGAGAGAGAGAGAGATAGAGAGAGGATATTTCATTGGACTTTTAGACCCCTCATTATCGAGCCTTAGCTTCATGTAATTTGTTTGTTTCCATTAGTTTTGATTTTTCAAAGATTCAAGTGTATATTCATGTATGATTGACTTGGAATCAATTTTTTTCTCCTCTAGATTATGGTTAATTCAATCTAATTCTTCTTCATTATATATTTATATTGTTATTATGATTATGATGCTATTTATTTCATTAATTTCATTTGAAGATATGAGTGAGTAATCTTCTTTTCCAAAATTAAACTAGGTATCGTTTTAGTGATCAATATGGTGCACTGAAGTATTATGCCATATGTTTGATTCGTTTATATTATTGCATATGTTAGGTTTAATTATTTTAAAGTGGATTTGATGGTATCTAACCACTTTAGATGTAATCTGCAATTGAAAGGTTGGGATTATTATCAAAAAGTAACATATGCATGGGAATTTAAGCAATCACAAAAGTAGATATTTAATTCTTAGGGACTTTAGAATTAGTGACGCTTAATGGATTTGGTTTAATTTGTGAGTCACAGAAGTAGTTGGGAAATTAGATTAAATACATTCTTAAAACCTTGAAAGAGGCTAATGAATATAATAAGACCAATTGTCCACAGTTAGTGAATAAATCTATGACATATTCATTGTTTCATTATTGATTATTAATTTGGAGACCGAAGTTCAATCCTAGGTTTCACATTTATTGTTTAGTATTTGCATTTAGAAAGCTTTTTGTAATTATTCTCATTATCCGCTAACATACCCCTAATTTATATAGGTTTAGATAGCTGAAATAGTAAAGAGGTGTACTTAGTAATGAAGTTCCTATGGGATACGACCTTGAAATGCTATAACAAATCCATGAACCTATGAAAATAGTACAACAAGTTTTTAGCACTGTAGTCGGGGACTTTGCCTAATTGATATTCTATACTTTATTATTTGGCTAGACTAAATCCTTTAATTTTCCTCTATTCTTTATCTTCTCTGGTTGATTGTTTGTTGCCTACATTTTTAGGAACCTGTTATGCAATGATCCTTTCGACTTAAGCCTCCAACTAAGCTAGACCCTAAGAGCTAATGAATGTTAACTGGATTATGGAGGTGGATATGTGAGACAAAAGCAAGCATGAGTTCAGAGACTATGGCTGAAAATGACGGAGAAGAAGAGCAACATCACTCACTTAAAGAATTCGCATCTCCAAATGCATAAAGATGCAATCAAACATTCGGAAGCTAAATATAGTTGCCAACAATTATGAGCTAAAACCTGTGCTGCTCAATGTGGTTAAGCAAAATCAATTTAGTCGTAACCTAATGGAGACCCTAACTCACACATTTACATTTTTCTTGAGTATTGTGACACCTTGAAGATGAACAGAGTGTCAGATGAGGTGATCAAGCTTTGGTTATTTCATCCTCATTAAGGGATAAAGAAAGGGCTTGGTTGCAATTACTTCCCCTAGGTCCATTACCACTTGGGATTAGCTTTCACGAGATTTCCTCTATAAATACTTCCCGCCATCCAAAATAGTTTAATTGAGAAACCTTATTACAAGCTTCACTCAAAAGGATGGTGAGTCACTCTACGACATATGGGAGTGCTACAAAGACATGTTTTGAATGTACCCACATTATGGGTTGGAAGAATGGTTGGTGGTCCACATGTTCTATAATGGCCAACATTACAATATTAGGTTGACTTTAGATGCAGCAGCAGGAGGAACTCTCATGAACAAAAGCATACCAGAGGCCAAGTAATTGATTGAAGACATGGCTCAGAATCATTACCAATGGACAAGTGGGTGCTCTTCAACCAAGAAGGGTGGTAGGTATAACATTGATACTTTAGATCACCTTTCTTCATGAGTTGATGCATTATTTTAGAAACTTGATAAGCTAAGTGTTAGCACACATTAACAACCTCCCCTACTATTTGTGAGATTTGTGGCATTTTAGGACACTCATATGTTGAATGTCAGTCAGTTAATCCTCTACACCCGAAGAAACCCAAGTGGACTACATTAATTATATGAATAACTTCAACCAAAAGGGAGATCCATTTGCTCCCGTATACAATCCAAGATGGCAGAATCATTTGAATCTATCCTATAAGAACCCACCACCAAATCCAATCCCTTAATCAAACTTTACGCCCCTAGGTTTCTAAAACCTTAGACCACCATTTCCTAATCCTCCAAAGTTAAATCTTGAGTTAATGATGGAGAAATTCATAGCCTTTCCAAACAAACAAATCGATGATTTGAAGAATTCGATCAAAATCTTAAGTTCTAAGGTTGAATCCCTAGCCATCCATAATAAGATGCTGGAAAATCCAATTATCCAAGTGGCCCAATAGTCATGATCTTCCTCTCAGCTAGCCAGAATGCTTCCCGAGTAGCCAGAGACAAATCCTAAAGTGTCTGTTAATGTTATAGCACTTTGAAGTGGGAAGGAGTTGGAAGGCCCTATTTTAAGAAAATAAATGGAAGAGGAAAGTAGAGGAGTTGAAGAGAAAGTGGAAATAAATAGAGAATCCATGAATATTGAGAATGAGACCACCTTAGGGGAAAGATAATGAGTTTGATAAATATGTCCCTCTGCCACCATATAAACCTCCTCTACCTTTCCCTCAAAGACAAGCTAAAGTGAGATTAGAAAAATAATTTAGAAGGTTTGTTGAAATTTTAAAAAGATTACAAATCAATATTCCATTTTTGAAAGCTATATCACAAATGCTTGCTTATGCTAAATTTCTAAAAGAAATTTTTTCTAATAAAAAACTATTAGAAGAGTATGAAATGGTAGCCCTAATGTAGGAATGTAGTGATATTATACAAAAAAAAGCTTCCACCTACCCGACTCATTTTCTATTTCCTGCACTATCGGTGACATGTCCATTAACCATGCACTTCGTAATCTTGGAGCTAGTGTTAGTCTAATGCCTCTTTCTATTTGTAAGAAGCTACATATGGGATATTTGAAGCCTCCCAACATCTTCCTCTAATTATCAGATTGGTCGGTAAAACATCCAATAGGTATATTAGAAGATGTACCTATCCGGGTTGGTAAGTTTTATGTTCCGATTGATTTTGTCATTTTTGAAATAGAGGAAGATGCACAAATCCCCATCATACTAGGAAGACCTTTCTTGGCTATTATAGGAGCATTAATAGATGTGAAAAATGAAAAAATCTCCCCCAACATTAGGGAAGAGAAAGTCGATTTTGATTTACCTTCTACAGTAAAATTTCCATTGATTAATGATACTTGCTGCAGGATTGATATGGTGGACAAGATGATTCAAGAAGACCTTGCTAATTAATCTCTGATGATCCATTAGAGAAATGTTTGACGGGAGATGGAGTGTTCCATGATGGTGATGAAGAGGCAGCTACCTATGCTACCATGCTTGGAGAAAACCATGCCTATGCAAAACAACCAGGTTTAGTGACCCCAATTCAGAGAGAATTGCATGGCTCATTATGTACAGAAAAAGCTGCATCTAAGGTAGAGACAAAACCTCTCCCTTCCTCTCTCAGGTATGAATTTTTGGATTCCAATGGTGAATATCCTATCATTGTAAATGCTAGTCTAAATCAAGAAGAAGTTGAAATTATAGTCCTTAGGCTACACAAAGATGCCATAGGTTATTCCATTGGAGACATCATGAGCATAAATCCGTCATTTTGCAGGCATCACATTTTATTAGAAGAAGGACATAAATCCTTCGTTAAGCATCAAAGATGGTTGAACCCAAACATAAAGGAGGTAGTAAAAAAGGAAGTGCTTAAGCTACTTGATCCAAGAATCATATACCCTATCTCAGATAGTGTGTGTTATGTGATGACATGCATAAAATGAAAAATGACTCTAGTGTTGCATGTGTAGTTTATCTTGACAATAGCTAAAGGTATGAAGCTTTGTGGTTATGATTATATTTGTAATACCACATCCCAAAAATCCTTCAAAATGTGTTTAAAATTATGTTGATATGAAATAAATTATTTTTGGTTTTAGAATATGCTTGAATTTTTAATAAAAATGTGAATTTCAGGCATGTCGATCGACTAGTGCACTGAGTGATTAATATTTTTGTTTTCAACAAACCGGTTGACTGGTTTGCCCAAACCTATAGACTAGTTGTCTTTTAGTTTGAGATACATTTTTTATTTTTATTTGAATTTCTCTCTAATGTTTATGAAAACTTCTTATTAGACTCTAACTATACTAATAAGCATGTTTTGGTGCTCTAATTTTTTTTTGCATTATTTAGATTATTATATAATTTTAATTAGCCAAACTTTTTCTAGAAATCACTTTTAGGCCAATCTCACCTTCTCTCTTCTTCCTCACCTATTCCTCTCTCTTTCTCTTTCTCTTCTAAAAGTTAGGATGCGATATTGACTTTCTACACCATCTCCTAACTTACCAACCCATTACCATGCCTATTTTTGATTGCACTCAAACCGCCATCACCTCATCAAGTTAACCTTAACTTCTTAGTTGCCTACACTTAGCCTTACCAGTCTGATCTCCCTCTCTCCTATAAACGTTGATCTAGCCTTGCATCTATACCTTTCATTTTGATCCATTTTTATTCCTCACTTATTACTCTTACTCTTTTCTCCCCTTTCTTGGTGGAAAAATTTCCCCAAGTGTTGAATATTCCTTCATTTTCCCCTTTTCTCCTCTCTATTGGGTAAAAAATAGAGAATTTTTAGTTTTTTCCCCTCTTTATTCTAGCATTGTATTCTTTTTTTCTTTTAATCTTGGTTTTATTTTTTTATTACTTTCCTTAAGCAAGAAAGAATTAAGGTTGAGAAAGGTAGAAGATTTCAGCCCTTTCCTTGACACCCTATTTTTGAGAAAATGTTGGTATTTTGGTCTAGAAGAATTACTTTAAGGTAAGGCATTCTTATCTTTAACATAAATGGGGTTTTTGGTTTAATGGGGGTTCCATGTGTTTGGTGTATATGTGAGTATGATCTAATTTGTATTCTAAAATCTAATCATGTGGTATAATTATTCCTAAGCAAAAAATGTTGGATTTTTCTTATTTTTATGCATAAGTTGGCCATTTGAGCATGATTTATTTGAGTATGTACATGACCATGTATCCATGTGATTCTATGTGTGTAATATGTATTTGTTTTTATGTGTGTGATGACATAGAAGCATGCTAGGGTTAATATGGTGAAGTGTGATAAATTTTAGTGTTTGTATCACAAGTCTGCGTAATTTTTTTCCCTAAACCATTCGATCGGTTCCTCGAGCCTATCAACTGGTTGTGTGAGCAATTGTTTGAAGTTTTGAATTGTTTGGTTGAGAGATCAGTTAGTTGGTTTGATAAACCAGTTGATTAATTTCTATCACTAGTTGATCGGTTAGTTAGACCCATTAATTGGTTTCTCTATAAGCCAAAAGGGCTTGGTCTCTACTTATACCCATCAACTAGTCAGACCAAACAAGTTGACTAGTTCCCATGAATAGTCAATTAGAGAGGCCAACCAGCCAACTGATTCTCTAAGGTTTCTTTAGTTTAGTTTTGGTACTAGACCAGTCGAATCGTCCCAAAAGACTAATAGAATGGCCCGATAAAATACCACTTGGTTTGTTTATAAATTGTTGTGTTTCTCCTAGGCCTTTTTTGTTGATACGTCCATGTATTTAAAATATTTAAATTATGATTTCAAATATGATTGCCTTGATTTAATAAGAATAATTATGATGGTATTTGAGACTTAAGTTTAGTTAAGTTTGGTGTCCTCTCTAAACACTCAAATGGTGGCTTTTATGCATTGTGATGTGTTTGGTGGTAGCACTTGGAAACACCCAAATGGTGACTTTAATTCCTTATGATGTGTTTGGTGTTATCACTTGGAAACACCCAGTTTGGTTAATAATGGAATTTAATTGTCATTAGTGTTATCACTTGGAATATCCATTTGGGTATGTGTGGATTTTATTGTGATTTATGATATCATTTAAAAATACATAATAATGATATAAGATTTTATTCAAGTCTTTTTCTCTAGCTCTCAAGGTAGCTGTTGGGAGTTAGTGGGGGGGGGGGTTCCCTATGGTTATATTTTCACTCGGTACCTATTTCCTTTCTTATCGGGTTGCATTCAGTACGGGGTATACACATATCTTTGTGGTATAGGATTATACTATGGTAGACTGACATGACATCGATGACCAGTTTGGGTGGGTGAGATATCCTAGTACAAGCCTCTTGGCACTTTTTATTATCCATTACTTAGGCAGCTGTGGTATCACAATGTTTTATCCCTCACAACAAAGACATTCAAGGTGTGGTGGGTAAGATATCCCAGTACAAGCCCCCTTGGTGTACTTCGACTACATGTGATGGGTATGGTATATTGATTTGTGCTAGGTGCACTTAATGTGTGGTGGGTGTGCTATCCTTGAAGAAATCCCCTTGGATGTATCCTAATCGTATATGGTAGGTGTGGTATCTCATTGTGATTATTTATGCTGCCATAGCTTTTGTTCATTGTGGGGAACTATGTGTAGCTAAATGAACTATCTTATTAATCGAAATTTGTGTGGTTAATAAAGGAAGAGTTATAATATGGTTTATATTTTTTGGATTGCAATGTATTTACTATATCTCTATACTTACATAATCTACATGCAATCATGTCTTATTACACTACTACTTGAGATTAAGCGGTAAGCTATATCAATATTATATCACCATGCTATTATGTGACTTCAATGTGTTGTATGAGCCTTACCATGTTTTATGTATTATGTTTTACCAATACTTTACCATACTAATACTATAGTTGTGTGGTCATTGTGATGATCCAGCTTCTGGTCTGGGGAGCAAAAGATGATTTGTAAGGTTATAATTCTTAGTTAGAGTATGCTGACGGTGATGACGTGGGTCATTGCCTGGGGTTGTAGGTTTATGTCTATGCCGAAGAGCTAAGCTAACCGATTATATGATTTTTTCACATTACATTGGGAAGCTTTTGTATTTTTGGTTATTTAAACTCTTGGGTTGATTTCTTTTATTTTGTTTTGTAAACTATCATACTCATTCTATCTATAATACTATTCTCATCCTTATTATCTTATATTGTCATATTAATATTATGAGCATGCATCCTTTTTTTTTCCCTTATTTTGTTGTGCTTTACATCAGGCATAGGTAATGTGATGATCACATATCTTACATGGTTGATATCGCAACAACATTCCTCACTTTTTTTTAAGCTCTTCCTCATGTCTCAAAATCAAAATTTTCTTGTTTGAAAATTAGGGTTGTTGCAGTATGAATTTCAAGTGTTGATGTATATCCATAATTTATGATATTGCATGTGTGGAAAGTTTGGAGAGTCCTATGTTGGATGCCTTGTGACTTAGGTAAGGTTTTTGAGACTTGGGAGAATTTTATTCAATATCATGAGAAGTGACATGTAGGGTATAAATTGACCAAAAATAGTTTGGAGATACTATATGGAATAACTGTGGCAAAAATATGGAGGTCTATGGTAAATATAATATAGGGGTAAAAACCATGAATGGGTTGAGTAAAATCTAAGAGGATTTATGATCATATGTGAGTAAAGTAGGGAATTGGTACTAGGAATTGGTTAAGGGTTAAAGATGGCATTTTTAGATAGTCATGTATATATGGAAAGTCCTTGAACAACAGGGGAGGAGATATGACCAAAAGGTGGAATTAGGGTTTTGGGAGACCAAGATGCAAAAACCTAGGGGTAGGTTATTATCTCATGTATAAAATGGGGAATTTGGACTATAACCTTGGAGTATGATGTAGGCTATAACATTTTGGGAATGTGTACCAAATTTAGTAGCTATACGGGATAGACGGAAGTAGTTACAACCAAAATAAGGAATTATGGTTTTGGAGGGGGCTCAAATAGGAAGGGTATTCTCCCATGTGCAAAATGGGGGATTTAGGCTAAGATATTTGAGTTGGTGGTTAACTATAGCATTATATGTATGGATATGGAAATTGAGGGCAAGATAAGCAAATGAGGAGGGGTGACGCCAAACAGGATAAATTAGGATTTTGAGGAGTAACCCTAAATTCTAGTTACTATCATAAGTGGAAAGTGAGGGTAGTAGGCTATGACCCTTGACCAGGGGTTTCCAATGACATTTTTGGGTTTTTTGGATATATCAAGGACTCTAAAGGGATACTGGAAGTGAGGATGTATTGGAGTTGTGAAATTAAGGTTTCAAAGGGGAATAGGGATGTATCGCGATAATAGTAGGGAAGGTGCCATGAATGTAGTAGGCATACACATTTATGTGATGAACCTAAAATAAATAAAAAATGAATAATACAATAATCACTTAGGTCTTAAAATCACATAAATTAAACTATTGGAGAATAATAACTTATAGTAAGACATTAATCATTGACAGTGAAATACCATGTGGGTAAGGACTAGTTGTATCTTAATTACTGATCCACTGGTGAAAATAATGGTCAAGAGCATTTTTCCTTGGGGTTGTACCTTGATTACCAACCCATTGGTTGCAATAGTGACTAAGAGTGTCCTACCCTAGAAGTTGTACTTGCTTACCATTCCACTGGTTGAGAATGAAGGAGTCCCCAAACCCAACATGGATAAAATCAAGAGTTGATTATTATTGTACTAATGCCTTATGTTTGGATAATATTAAATGAGTTGGTATGATCTTCTTATGCATGTGTAATCCCTTATTATGGTGTTATTGATCTCTATGATGTTCTTGACAGTATTGTAATCTTACTTAGTATATAGCATACTAATCACTCCTATTATAGGTGCTACTCATTCCAATGAGTTGATATCCCTTCTAAGACTTTGTAGGTGAATAAGGACTTGCTAGATGACTTTTCTACATACGATGCTATGATCGGGGTAGAGTGATGATGTTGTGATTGGGGTTGGGGATCTGAGAGTGTGATATCAAGCTATTGTTTTAACTAGTTTTCTTCTTGTGAATTTTCAGTTGAATGTTTATTTATGTATTTCAGTAATTATTTTGGAACATACACCTAAATCTTATTTATGATATAGATTTTTCTAATGCTACACTTTTCATAGTTTGTATATTATTTTATCTTACCTTGTAGTTGGTATAAAGATGGTATGGGGCCAGACTTATACTAATTACTATAGTAATACCCCTCTAATGTTTAAATGTTCTTCCACTTAAAACGAAATTTTTTAGTAGTAAATTTTGGGGGTGTTATAAATTGGTATAAAAGCTTAAGTTCTGAAACCATGATTTGTTTTCAAATTCTTGGTTTCAAACAATTTCCCTCTAAGTTTTTAATAATTTTTTTATATTTTGAAAACCTCAATTCTAAAAAAATAAAAACCTAGATCCACTAGTGAGGAAGCACAAAAGGGTAGCCTAGGTGGCCTCAAATTGGGAAATATGTGATAAATGTTAGTAAACTAGAAGAGTTTAACCTAACATGCCTTTTGTTTTACAACCATCTAATCATGAAATGAACAGATGAGTAGGGTGTTTGGAGGAGGCCTTTGATGCCTTCATGGAGTTTGTGTAATGCCAGACTCAATCTTAGCTAGCACCCCACCTCCATAACATTCTTAAGAGGGAATTAGGAAGGGTTGGCTCCAAAGGTAGCTGGACACCATCATCTGCTCTATGCTGGCATGGAGGACCTTGTCATTCTTGAGGGGTGGATCTGGGATATGGACAACACCTTTGAGGCTATCGATTACCCATATTCTTGGACGTTGAGCATTGTGGAATTCTTTCTTGAGGGGTTACAAGCACCTATTGGGTAGGTTGCCATACCCAGGATGGGCCATAGATGTCCTAAGAGAATTTTGAGACAGTGATTCGCTTTAAGTTCTATCTAGAGAGCCTGAAGAGGGAAAAACTAAAGGAATCCATGCAACTCAGCCAGAAGACATGACAGTGAGGTAGTTCTATGTCATATTCATAGAGCCTTTGAGGTCCGCACTCAATATAGTGGCCAACATACTAACATTGGTTTATCAATTTGAGTTAGAGCTCCATTTCAACGTCTACCAGATGATAGGTTCGGTGTCCTTCTTTGATTTGGCTACCCTATATAAGTGAGCATGTATCCCAACCACTATGGTTTATAAGTAGGCATCTATTATGGGAAAGAGAATGTTGGAGACACAAGGTTTTAGAGGTAGGACCTAGCCCAAAGGGGGTGGACCTTTAGATTTTTAGTAGAGGGGACCCACTAAGAAATAGAAGTCCCCAAGGGGTTTTTCCTACTAACGGTGAGGTAGGAACCATTTAGGGAATGAATGTGGATGTAGACCTATGCACTATAGACTCTATGGTAGGATAGACCATTAACCTTTTGAGTGTCATTATTAGAGGAAATTTCACCAGCCCTAGGGAGGTTAGTTCCATCAGAAAGGATCTTTAGCATCATAGTAGTTGGCCTAGCAATAGCAAGCATACCAGATACTGCCTTAGTAGTTTCAGGAAAGGGTGCCTACCCAAACTAGTGCATAGAATAAAGAGACTAAGAGGAGATCGTAGGGGTCCCTTCCTTTTCCTCATAGGGGAGGACATGCCCAGGGTATTAGAGGATACTAAGGAGGTTATCATGGAGGTCAATCTACTGGGTGCTTGAATGTCATTTAGCTAGGTAGAGGTTTATTGACAATTAAATGTAATCATAGGTATATTTACCATCCTTTCTCTATGAATTCATAGACTATTTGATTCATGTGCTTCGTTATCATTGGTGTCTATCATTTTTGTTGCTAGAGCCACTCTATCACCATTTGTTAATGTACCCATATCTATAATGTTGCTCTCATGGGATAGATTGGATTACATTAGAATTTACTTGGAAGTAGCCTTAGTAATGTTTCCTATAGGAAATGCAAACCTAATCCCACAAACAAGGTTGTATTTGCACACATACTACATGCATTGATGTAGAAGGGGTATTCGATGTACCTATGTAGTGGTGGGGAGCTGAATAGGGATTTGGAATCCCTAAAGGACATTCTTGTGGTAGAGATACCAGGTATAAAACCTATGTATAAAATTGAATTCACCATTGACATAGTGTTAGGGGATAAAACTGTGTCAAGGACCCCATTTAGGATGGAACTGGTAGAATTAAGGGAGATGAAGGCTCAACTAGTGGACTTATTAGATCATGAGTACATTCACCCAAGTGTGTCCATATGGAGAGAATCAATCCTATTAGTGAAGAAGAAGGAGGGAGCCTTCATTTATGTATTGACTATTAGGGACTGAATCAGTTAACAATTAAGAATCGGTATCCACCCAAGAATTAATGACCTTTTTTGACCAACTTTAGGGCCCTTTTATCTTCTCAAAGATTGACCTAAGGTCAAGCTACCACTAGCTGCGCATTGTTGATGCTAACATCATGAAGATGGCCTTTTTTACATAGTATAGGTATTATAAGATTATGGTGATGCCGTTTGGGCTCACTAATGTGTCTACCATTTTTATAGATTTGATGAAAAAAAATTTCAAGCCATTCCTTGACTAGTTAGTAGGTGTGTTCATCGAAGATATCTTAGTGTACTCTCAAGGTAAGGAGGAGCACGAGAAGCAACTTTGCACTATCTTATCCCTCTATTGGGATAATCTCCTATACGCTAAACTCTCCAAGTGTGGATTCTAGCTTCTTGAGGTTTCCTTTTTGGGACATATAGTGCTTATAGGAAGAGTCGTTATGGATCCGACAAAATTTATGGAAGTTATAGAGTGGAAGGTGTCCACAAACATATTTGAGGTTCGAAGCTTCCTTGGTTTGGCTGGGTACTATCAATGCTTTATTCAAAATTTCTTGAAGATTGCATACCCTTTGAAAAACCTATTGAAGAAGACAACCAGGATTTAGTGGGATGGTACTAGTGAGGGAGCATTCCAAGAATTGAAGAAGCGCCTGACTATAACATTGATTCTGACTCTCCTAGAGATATTAGATGGCTTTGAGGTCTACATTGATGCATCTAAGCACAATTTGGGGTGTGTATTGATGAAAATGATAGGATGGTAACCTAAAATTCATACTACCTAAAGCAGCATGAGCCGGACTACCCAACTCATGATCTGGAATTGGCTAAGGTTGTCATTCCCCTAAAATTCTAGAGGCACTACCTATATGGAATGCGATGAAGAGTTTATGTTGATGACAAAAGTCTCAAATGTATATTCACTCAAAATGAGTTGAATACGAGGTAGAGGAAATGGTTAAAGATAGTAAAGGACTATAACGTCAATTTAACCTACCATGAGGATAAAGCTAACATTGTTGCAAATTCTTTGAGTTGCAAGACATCATACTCTATAAATTCTCACATTTTGTGGGATGGGAGTAGCGATGCTTCAATGAGGTAACCTAGAGTTTCACATGAGTACCTTGTTAACTGCACCGATGGTTTTTGGTGAGATTCAAGACACACAACTTAGAGACCTAAAACTCAAGAGGATTTGAAAAAAAATACAAGCGGGGTAGGCTGAAGGATTTTGGATACACGAGGATGGTAGCATTCGCTACAAGGGGCTTTGGTGTATACCATAGAATTGTGTTGATATGACACACCAAATTTTGGAAGAAGGACATGGTACGCCCTACTCCATCCACCCAGGAGGGGACAAGTTATATAAGGACCTTAAGAGAATCTATTGATGGTCTTGTATGAAGCGAGAGTTAGTAGAGTTCATGGCAAGATGTGAAATGCCCCGAAAATTTGTAATTTTAAATATTATATTTAAATAATGTTTTATTATAAAAGTTAATTAAGTATATTACTTTATTTAAAATAAAAGGAAATTAATTAGGGCAAATCAAGAATAAATCTATAAGTATTTTAATTAGGAGAAATTTAGGTATTTTATCTAAATTAAGGATTTTATTTTAGAAATTAACTAAATAAATTATTTTATTTAAAATAAGAAGAAGGAAATAGTTCCAAATTAATATTAAGTTTATAAATAATTTAGTTGGAGAAAATTAGGGTGTTTTAATAATTAATATAGAATTTATGGAAAATCTTTCAAAAATCCTAATTTAGCCTAAAAAGTGATTTAAATATTATTATTTTTAAATATATCAAATATTTTAATTAATTTAAATACCCAATATTATTATTTTCCTTTTTCCCTTCTTCTTTTTCCTTTTCTTCTTCCTTTTTCTTTCCCTTTCTTTCTTTTCTTTTTTTTTCCTCCTCTTTTCCCCGTTTGGCTGCCTCCCACGCGGCCCACTTCTCTTTTCTCTTCTTTCCTTCGGCGCAGCCCAGCCCGCGCGGCCGACTCCTGCGTCCCTTCTCCTAGCGCAGCGTTTTATGTTTGTTTTGCTCCTAGACGTGTCATTCCATTTAAACGCCTTTAACTCACGCGCGAACCGCCCAGTTCTCCCCTTTTTTTTCTTTCCCGGCCGACCGGCCCACCTTCCTTTCTTCTTCCTTCTTCCTCCGTCCTCCTCCGTCGCTGCGCTACAACCCTTCAACCCCGTCAATGGCATCTCTGGCCACAAGACCTTTGACCGGCCCTTTCTTGGCTCATTGTATTCCTCTTTACTCAAGGAATAAATTGGCATAAATCTTGTCCGTTATATCTCGCCCATTTCTTCTCCCCAGCCTCGCGAAAATCTGAAGCAACCCAAACGATGGCCGATCAATTACTGCCACCGGCCACCCAAATTCTCGCACCTAATACGTTCCTGCCGACCCCCAAAACCCTATTATCCCATCTACCATCTATAAATAGCCTAATTATGGGAGTTTTGGAATTTTTCTTCCCCAAAAACCCTAAGCCAGAACTGGCCGCCACCCTGACTTAAGACGCACCTTCCGCCGCCGATAGCCAACCTCATCACTGCCACAGCATCTCACATTCTTACTTGCAATCTCTTCTAGCTAACTAAGCTCCCCAGATCCTTCTATTATTCTCGCACGAGTTACCATAACCCTGCGAAATATCTTGCCTGCATCGCAAAAATCTGTAACCCGAAACCTTTAAGCCGCCGTCCACCGCCGCAGCCGCAACTTACACTGCCCTTTGAACCACCCAAAAACTCCCTCTAATCCTCCTCCACCAAACCATAACCTTATTTTATTTTCCACCTACTCCTTTTCTCTTTTTAGGCATCTTTTTCTCTCTTAGATTACTTTTCCGGCCACCGCCGTGAACCACCACCGGTTCCGCCCATTCCCGCCGACTCAAGGTGAAACCCTAGACCTTCTTAATCATTATTTACTATTTATTGTAAATTATTATATTTTTATTTTATTTATTAGTAGTTATTTGAATATAATAATTATTTCCTTGCTATTAATATTATTATTATTTGATATAAAATTTATGCTGAATTGTACTTGCAGGGTAGAGAGTGGTAATAAAATAATTTTACTGTTAGTTTCGAATTTTAAGTTATTAATTGAATTATTATATGATTATTATCATTATTCTTCTTCTTATTAATATTATAATTATTAGAATAATTATTATTATCATTTTATTAATTATTTTGGAAAATCTTAGGCCCTAATTTTATATTAACATTCGCACTTATGTATTTTAGTATTATTATTTCTATTGTTCTTATAACTATTAACAATAATATTATTTTTATCTTTATTATTTTAATATTATTATACATGTTATTAATTTTTATTATTAATATTAATAAATAGTAGGTCATTAGTTATAGGTAGGGTCGAAACCCCACTTTAAATTTAAAGCTTATATATCATTATTATTATTATTATTATTATTATTATTATTATTATTATTATTATTATTTTATCTTTACTAATATTATTTTGGTGAAGGGTAGAAACCCTTATATCACCTTTTTATTTTGAATTGCATTAGTTTTATTATTAATATTCTACTAGTATTTTGTAGAGTCAATTTTAGTATAATAATATTTTAATTAAAAATAAGGTCTTGGGATAAGGTAGAAATAATAGCATTCTTAAGAGGAAACCTAATCCTAGTATTTTCCCATAGTAGGTGAGCCCAATCAAAGCTCTCAAGTAATATAGGAGTGTGCTCCAAGACCGGTGACATTTTAGGTAAGGGTTCACTAAGGTCTTTTATGTGCTAATGTGCATTGTGTGCCTCGTATGTTATGCATCCTATGTTATTATTGTAATTATTACATTTTTGGTATGGCATGGAGCTCAAGCATGCTTTTGTGTTGTTATATGGCATGTGTACTACATGTATGTGACGATATGTGTTGTGACCCTATAAGACATGCATGTGAGAATGTTGATGTGGTTGTGTGGAGAAAAGGATGAAAAATAAGGATGGAGAAAGAAGTTGATCAAGAGATATGAGTTGACCTAATTATTTTAATGATTTATGAGAGGAAGAATAAAATGGGAAATGTAGGGTTTCGTGGAAGAGAATATAATTTATGATGTTATTTGGGAGAATGTAATTTATGATATTATATGGGAGAACCTAAGTTATGATTTGATTGGGAGAATCAAATTTATGATTTGTTTAGGGAAATCCAATTGATCCAAATTATGGTTTTGCTTGGGAGATTCTAATTTATGATTTTATGTGGGAGAATCTAACTTATAGTCTTGTATGGGGGAATCTAAATTGTGGTTATAAAAGGGGAGAATCTAATCAATTGTATTATGTGGACAAATCTTGGGTTTTGCTATGGATCAAATTTAGGGTTTTATATGGCAGAATCGTGGGTTGGATGGTGGTACTAATGGTTGCATGGTGGTATTAGGGTTTGTATGATGTTACTAAGGTTTGTATGGTGGTATTTATGGTTATATGGTGGTATTAGGGTTTGTATGGTGGTATTTATGGTTTGTATGGTGGTATTAGGGTTTACATGGTGGGATTGATGGTTTAATGACGGTATTAGGGTTTGCATGGTTGAATTTAGGGTTTTACGTGGAATTTTTAGGGTTTGCATGAAAAAGGTTTGAAGGTTTGCATGGGGAGATTAATGTCTACATGGGTATGAAATTTACGTGTGGGAAGTTAATTTGGGATGTAAGGAAGGTAATGTAAGTGTTGTTTGGGTTTTTGAGCACTTGGGGTGAAAAATAGTACGTGGAGGATTATATGGGTACGTAGGAAACCAAGCTAGGGTTTGTGTGGATAATTAAGGTTTGTTGTGGGTGCTTAGAGTTTTTGGTAGCATCATGTGTATTTGGTGATTAAAGTGTAATTATGATAGTGGAATTTATGATTTGTGATGTGTGAAGTGTAAGGGAGTGAGTCATGCATGTCCAGGGGTGAAAGCCTTTGAATAAGATACTTAATACATTAAACACGTAAAGTGGAAGATGTTGAGATGGGCCCAGACTGATCCACCGGCATAATAGTGGTAGGCAATGTTTTCCCTCGCGACCGATCCACCGGCTAAAATAGTGGCAGGGCATGTACCCTCGCGACCGATCCACCGACTATAATAGTGGGGGATCCCGAGCTCAATAAAACAAAACGTTATATGTTGAAAGATATGGGAAGACACTAATCACTTATAGTGGAACACCGTACGAGAAGGGGTCAGACCGATCCACCGGCATATAATAGTGGCAGGGTATGTTACCCTCGCGACCGATCCACCGGCTAAAATAGTGGTAGGGTATGTTACCCTTGCGACCGATCCACCGGCTAAAATAGTGGGGTTCCCGTAATCGTATGGACTTGATAAAGAGTATGGTGTGAAAATATTTCGATAAAGGATTAATAAAGCAATTAATCTAAACTATATTGGATCTTGGGTTTTTCACCTGATCGTTCATTGCCTTTATGTTATTGTGTTGGTGATTATGCCTATTATTATTCTATATGGATTATGTGCTTATGTGTTGGCCTTAGTGTTCGGTTACCTTACTCAATACGTAGCATACTGATCACCCTTTTCATGGGTGCTGCTCATTCCCATGAGTAGTATGCCCTTCTGATTTGTGTAGGTGGGCGAGACATCAGTCGAGGCTGTGTGTTGAGCATGTTTGGCTCAAGTTCAAGAGTGTCATGCCCGTATTTCAGTCTTTATGCAATTATATTTCCTTTTATTATTTCTTTTGTATTGGAGTTATCCTCTTTGATTTATTACCTTATATTAAGTATTTATCCTCTTTGATTTCGCACTCTGATTTCTATTTTATTATGATTCATAAATGTTTATGCATACTCTGATTTTTAACGTATGATCTTTCGAGTTCTTTTATGAGCTGTTGGTTGAGTTTAATGTAAATCTTTTCTTAGCCTTAGCACTTGGTACTGAAACGGTCGAAGAGAACCAGTTTGGTACTAAGTGTGGCGGTAACATCTCCAGAATTCACGGGTTTCAATTCGATTACTTCTGCTTTTAAAAAAAAAATTAGTAAATTTTGGGGTGTTACAAGATGATTGACCTATCAAAAAGTAAAGTTTGGCCACCGTAGACCCACAAGGTTAGTCCAGTCTCTAGAGGTTCTAGGATGGAAATGGGACTCCATCTTCATGGATTTCGTGAGTGGATTACTAAGGACTCGTAGCAAGTATGAGACCATCTAGGTCATTATGGATAGATTTACTAAAATGGCTATTTTTTTACCAATGAAATTGACTTGGAGCATGGATCAATTGGCCAATGCCTACATCAAGTTTGTGGTTAATAGGCATGGTGCACCTACAAACATTGTCTTTAATAGGGACTCAAGGTTTCTCTCCCACTTTTGGGGGGAATTTGTAGGAGGTTTTGAGAACAAAGTTGAAAATGAGTACCCCTTTCACCCATCTATGAATGGATAGATCAAGAGAACAATCCAAACGCTCGAGGACATGTTGATGGATTTCTCTATGGATTTTCAAAGTTTTTAGGATGATCGTCTACGTTTGGGGGAGTTTTTGTATAGCAAAAATTACTATGCATGCATAGGGATGACACCCTGGTGTTAGAATGATACTAGTTAGACTATTGTGTTCGGACCTAAGATGATTGAGGAGATGACCTAATTGGTCTGATTGATCCAAGATAGAATAAGAATAGTTTAGAGTCATCAGAAGAGTTACATTAATCAAAGATGCTGTAGTGATAGTGTTGACTCAGGGGATAAAGTTCTATTAAGGGTTTTCCTACTAAGGGAGTTTAGAGGTTTAATAGGAAGGGAAAGTTGAGCCCAAGGTATATTGGTCCCTACAAGATTCTCAATAGAGTTGGCAAAGTTGCTTACCATTTGGTGCTCCTACTTGAGCTAGCATGAGTCCATAACCTCTTCCACATCTTACAATTGTGGTAGTACATTACACATCCTTCCCATATGATCTGGCCTAATGAGGTTAAGCTTAACAACTCTCTAGCCTATAATCAGAGGTTGTTGCTAATTCTCTCTACAAAGGCATGACAAAACTAGATGAGCTCAATTCTCCTCGTAAAGATTCTTTGGAGCCGCCATGGAACAAAAGAAGCCATTTGGGAATTGGAGAAGGACATGCGTGAGGCGTATCTAGAACTCTTCATTTTAGGTGAGTTAGATTTCAGGACCACTTTCTTTTAAGGGGATAGTATTTAGTAGCACGATGTCCTCACCATTACGGCTAATGACCAAAATCACATTTTCCTCATTCCTTTTCTCTCTATTCCAAGCCTTAACTTGTGACTTTAGGGCAAAAAGTCTTCTTGTAAGAGGGTAGTATCAACAAATTAATTTAACCTAATTTATAATTTTTTTATCTAATGATCATCAATTAATTATAGGTAATTTATATTATTTTATTTGTATTTATTAGTACTAAATCAAAATTTTACTCTAAAATCTAACCTAAATCCCACTCCTAAAAACTTCATTTTCCCATTTTCTTTTATTTTTTCTTTATCCTTCCTTTCCTTTTCTCTCCTTTATTTTTTTTCCTTTCCCCCTTCTTCTTGTTCTTGGGTTACACTGTCCCCAGGCCCTACCACCTTTTTTTCTTTCCTTTCTTCTTCCCTTAGGTGGCCCCTTTTCTTTCTTTCCTTTCTTTACCTCTAGGCAGCCAGGCCAGTTCCCCATCTTCTTTCCTTTACTCTTTTTCTTTCTTTTCTTTGCTTCTTTCCACTTTTCTCTATTTCTTATTCCTTGTGCCCACCTCCTTCCTCACGTTACCTTCTCCCTTCCATTTATGTGACTGCACCTACACCCCGACATGTTGCCCATCCTTCCACCTTTCCTCTCTCGGCTATGTATGGCCATGCACATTGGCCTATTCCCTACACCCCTACCCTACACCTCTATGCTACCCCTGCCATCTACGAATACCTTATCCCCCCTACAGCCATGTACGTTGAGACTACAGGCTCACTTGTTGCCTTCCTCTCCCCTTCAGCCTCACCCTCACCTATAAATACCCCCTCGTGCTCTCCTTCCTTTCCTCTCCCACTTGCCAGACCTCTCCTATTTTTCTCACTAATAAATATTTTAGGTGCACATGTTTGTGTGATGAACCTGAAATAAATAAAACATGAGTAATACACAAATTACTTAAAGTGGAAGATCACTTAAATCAGGCCCAATTATACCTGCTGATCCATCAGCGAGGATAGTGTCCAAAAGATTCTTTCCTTGGAAGTTTTACCCTATACCATTCCATAAGTGAGAATAGTGGGGTCCCAAACTCAAGTACATTAAACCATTAGATGATAATAACCTATGGTGAGACATTAATCACTTACAACGGAATACTACATGGGTCAGGACCAATTTTACCTTAATTACTAATGCACCAATGAGAATAGTAGTTAGGACCATTCTGCCCTGGGGTTTTACCATGATTACTGATCTACTAGTGAGAATAATGGTTAAGTGTGTCCTTCCTTGAAGTTGTACTTGTTTATCACTCCACCGATTGAGAATAATGGAATCTCTAAACCCAACATGGATAAAATCAAGAGTTGATTATTATTGTACTAATACCTTATGTTTGGATAAAAATGAACGAGTCGATATGATCTTTTTATGCATGTGTGATCCCTTATTGTGGAGTTATTGATCTGTATGACCTTTTTGACTCTATTATTACTTAATACATAGTATATTGATCACCCCTCTGATGGGTATTGATCATTCCCACGAGTAGAGACCCCTTATAAGCATATGTAGGTGAATGAAGACTTGCTAGATGACTTTGATGCATACGAAGCTATGATCGAAGCAGAGTGATGCTATTGTGACCCGGGCTAGGGACCTAAGAGTGTGACATATAGTTGTTGTTTTAATAGGTTTCCTTCTTGTTAATTTTTAGTTTAGCATTTATTTATGTATTTCAATACTCCTTTTGGAATAAACACCTAACTTTTATTTATGATATAGATTGTACTTATGCTATATTTATTGTAATTTACATATTATTTATCTTGCCTTGTAGTTGCTATAAGGATGCTCAAGGGCTAGACTTATACATATTATGGCAACAACACCCTTCTTATGTTTAGATGTTCTTCCACTGAAAATAAAAATTTTTCATTGTGAATTTTGGGAGTGTTACATGTATGGCTAGGGGTACCGTTGTAGCCCTAGGTTTAAGGTAAGAGTATTATGTTGTCTTTAAGTACCACTATGATAAGGTGTACTGTTATGTCCCTAGGTTGATTATATCCCCATTGAGTAAATAAGTGAACATGGAAGTATATGTTGTATAACAAAATGAAAAGCGAGTATTTGGTGGTTCGATAGTTGCCTCAATGCCCTACCTTAGGTTTCTTTTGATTTGTTGGTTTGGTAGTCACCTTAGTGTCTTACCTTAGGTTATTTTGGATTCATTGATTTGAAATTCACCTTAGTGTCCTACCTTAGTTTGTTTTAGACTTATTGTTTCGATAGGCACCTCAATTCCTTATCTTGCTATTGTTTTGGATTATTGTTTCAATTGCTTTAATGCCCTACCACTATCTTCATAATGTATTTAACTAATCAGATATGATTTTGTACCTTAAAATGATGAGAAGTTCACTGGTATGTTTTACTATTAAGTTTTAGATTGGATTTTTATATACATTTTATCATGAATATTATTTGTGGTCACGGTACATGCTTTGTGATAAAGTATGATTTTTGAATTTTGTGTGACTATGTAAAATACGGGTATGGTCTCTTCTCAGGTATTATGATTTACTCAGTACGAGGAAGTCATACCAATACTACTTTTGTAGATGATTATGTGAGGGCCATGGAGTGTTAGATATATATAAGAACGGGAAGGATAAGTGGAGTCCTTGGGAAGAGGTTCCACTTTTAGAGTGGGCCTTCAAGTCTAAGACTTAGGGTAAACCGGTGTCATACCTTTGGGTGCTGATTTTCTATCATGATTGGTCTTCCTTTGGACTCTTATGTCCCTTAATATATTTTGGTTATACTATTGTACTGACAATAATTATCCATAACTTCTATCTATGTATTATTCTATTTATGCTAATTTATTTTGGTTATGGTTTGTTTTATCTATAGCACTAACTTCTATCTATGTATTATTCTATTTATGCTAATTTATTTTGGTTATGGTTTGTTTTATCTATAGCACTTGGCGTAAGAAAGGTAAGAGAGTCAGACTTATTGATGTAGGAGAAAACACTCAATATTTGGCATTAATCATTATGAAACCAATTTTTCTTCATTTAGAAAGGATCTCCTACAAAATTAAAGATAAAAGGATGGTTACGTTGGTAGTTATAGATTAAATGTACCATTCAAGCTACTAGGCGTATACGTGCATGTGCATAGCATGCATGGAGGGCATGGCTAAGTGCATGGGGGAGGAATAGAGACATGCATATTAGTTGATTTAATTAATTAAGTAGTTGAGTTAAAGGTTAGCTAGAGAATAAAGTAGCATAAATCAATTTTTGTTTTTCAAAAATATTCTATCTTGTTATGTCTTTAGCTAGGTATCTTTTGAAGGATTATATCTTTTAGCTAGTGGATGAAAATATCTTGTAATCAGTGACCTTGGCTATATAACCCATAGAACCCACAGTTGGATATTAGAATTGAAATTGAATGAAATTGTAAATATTGCTTATTGAATTCTATGTGAGTTCATCTCAATTTTAATCAAATTTGTGTTAACGATTAATCTTGACATCCTTAATCTCTTCATCTAGTTGAATTAAGGATTAAGTATTATCTTTCTAAATTCCATAACCCAAGCCTTCTAGCCATATTCATTGTTTAAATACATCCCAAATCTAACCCTAAACCCTAACCCTAATTTTCAAAACTAAACCCTAAACCTAACCCTAACCCACGAAACCATCTACTTGCTAACCCTATTTACCATATCATCATTATAATCATCATCATCATCACCATCATCTCATTATTATCAAAACATCATCATCATCATAATCTCAACATTGTAGATTCATCATCATCATTCATCCACCACAATCGAATCATCATCACCATCATCGAATCATCATCATCATCATTATTCTACCATATTCAAATATCTACATTCTTAATTCAACACCTTTGTGTCTTCATCCTCTTAAACCCAACATATTTGAGCCTTAGGTTTACATATTTGATAATTCCATATTTTCACACACATCACTTATGCTAAGTGTGGCAGTATCACCAAGTAATTTTATAATTAATGCTTCTATAAAACAAAAATTTTAAGCTAGTAAATTGGGGGTGTTACAATACAACCCCTTCTAAATCATTATAATATACTCATTTTTGAATTTATTATTTTCTTTGAATCTCCTAATTATGTTCAAAATAGCAAATAGATATTTCAATGAAAAATCACCATTCATGCCTTATTTCACAATTATTCACATTTTAAGCCCCATGCTAGCCCTTTTCCTTATCAAAAAAATTTGATACTATGAGAATCAATATATTTACATTTTTTGGAGTTAAAATGATTTTAAAATATATTACTTTTACTTTAGTTATTTTTATTCTTATTCACCATTTTCATACATAATAGTTTATTCAAACTTATATTTATTTACCCTGGTCATATCTTATTGTCATGAAACCTAATTTAATCCTTTGATTTCTATCAAAATCTAATCTTATCCCTTGATATAAGATACACAGACCTAATAAATGACAAGTTTTATGGTTAAAATATTCTAGGGGATATTCTTTGAAGTATTTCAAACTAACTAATCATCTTACCTTACTACCATGTGGTATACCTTACCATATCTTTTCCCTTTACTCTTTTCTCTTGCCATGCTATCTTACCTCCTCCTTGGTCTTCATTTCGTGGCTCACCTCCCCCACTTATGCATCCCTCCTTAACTAATCCCTATCATCACAATATCCCCCATTATTTTTTGTGAAATCTCCTTAACCAATCATCATATTCCACCTCCTGTCCTTATCAATTCAAATCTACTCAATGAGTGCCACCTTTTTTTTCTCTTCCTTTCCTATCTAAACCCATTTAGATCTTTAGTTAGTGGTATTATACCGATATAACCTCCCCCAATTTTGAGTTCCTTTGAATAAGAATACTCTTGGAATATTCACCATCATTATCATGGAAATCCTTCCTAGAAACCACTTACCTCCATGACTACATCAAATACCTTCCTTAAACCTATTATACAACCTCACCACTCTTCCACACATACCTATGCATCCCTAAGCTAAAATATATTCCTATAATTTTTAACATAATCCTTCACCTACCTATCACAAACCAACACCACTATACTTGTCCTCTCCCTCAATCCAAAACCTCCATTAGATTTCACTTCAATCTTCACCTTCCTCCTCTTATCTCATCACCTCACCCTATAGTATCCTTTACTCCTCAACCTTATATTATCCAAACTCTTGTAATGGATTGCAAACTTATCTACACCACTCATTCCTTCTATATTTTCTCCATCATTATTCCACTATTAATCATCATCATCAACCTTCTTTTTGTTTTCCTCAAACTCACATCATTCTTCAACCCTTATACTTTTTTATTCTTGTGCCACTTATATAATATTATTCTTCCATAACTAAATCTTGGAAAACTTCCAAACCATCAATATCTTATTTCTATCTTTTATTTTCCTATTCAAACTATGGCATCCACCTTCTTTTCCCCATCCTTATCGCAATCAAAAATGCCATGAATCCATCATGGATGAATCTCCTTGAAGTTTTCCAATGTTCAATAGTAGATAATTTCTTTTCTTATATTTAATCTACTTTCCTTTCCTTTATTTCCTTACATGTTTATCTTAATGGTTCTTATGAATTTTTTTTGTAACAATTTTATGGTATTTTTGTATGGTGAAGTTGTGTTAAGTCCTCATTTTGTAAGCCCTAATTTCCTAAACTTTTTATGAGATTTAAAAATATGTTCACTTATGCTAAAACACAACTTTTATTGTAATTTCATGTATGTTAATGAAAATTGATATTTCAAGATACATTGAAGTATTATTCTTATTATTTTTATATCATGGATCATAAAAGCTTATTAGTGGCTAAAAGTTTTTGTACATTATTTTCAATTGTTAATTTGATTTTTAAAATTATTATGAGGCTATTGTTTAAAGGTTTTATATAAGAAATATTCAAGAAAATATGAAATTGGTTGATTTCATACCTACATATTTGACTTAACTTGTGAGATAAATATCTCTCATATGATTGAGATTTATAAGGACTAATTAGTATCAAATTAAATCTCTATGAGTCTATTTTATAAAAAAAAACTTTAAGGTCTAAAAAAATTAATATTATTGTAAAAATTATGATAGTTTTCCCTTAAATACACAAAATTATTTTTGCTATTGACCTGTATTTAGAATTAGCCTTGTTGTGATATTTAAATTGGAGTTACTTGTGTCTATTGTAGTAATTTTAAGTTTTTCATTTGTACTTTTAGGATAATTTTGATATATAATATGTTACCATTTGGATTAGTATAACATAAGTTATCATTGAGTAAAGTTTGAGAAAATTTAGTGAAATGTGTTCAAGTGTTCTTCATGTTCTTTATGAATGTTCAAGGTGTTCTTCATTACTTATCCACTAATCACCTTAAGTATGGTTATTTTAGAACTAATAATATATGCATTGATTTATTAAATACTAACCAATTTAATTAGGGTTAATAGTGGATTAATCATGATTAACCTTAAAATGGTAAATGTGTAAATAGTAATAGTCAAACCTTGACCATTAACCACAACTTTAACCATTGACATTAACCTAAGCTTTGCCTTTTCATCTTTTCCCCCACGAATAGTGCGGTTTTTTTGAAGTGGAATATTTTGATAACCTACATTTTATCTAATCCTAATTTTTATTAATTAATATCTTAACCTAATTATAATTTCAGGTAATTGATAATGTTATTTTACCCCAAATTCCTTAATCCAAAATCTAATCCTAATTCTAGGTCATTTATACTTTATCCTAACTCTTACCCTAGATGTTTGATAAATTAATTATAGGCTAATTCTTAATAAAAAAGCTAAACCTAATTCTAATCTTAGCACTAAACCCTTTTCTTTCTTCTTTTTCTCTTTCCTTTCCTTATCCTCTATTTTAGTTGGCCTTATTCCCCTTATGGGCTTGCAACCTACTATAGTACCCTAAAAATTCATCTAATATTAATCTAAAGTATTTAATACCTTAACCTAATTCTAATCTCAGGGAATTGATATTTTTACTTTACTCTAATTCCTTAATCCTAGATGTTAACATAATACTAACCTTTATTATGGGTCATTAATATTTCTAACCTAAAACTAATTCTGGATGATTAATATTTTAATCTTATTTAAATTTACTAATCATAATTTTTGACCTAATCCTAACCATAACCCCACACTTATCTCCTTTTTTCCCTTTTTTATGTTCCTTTTTTCTTTTCTTTTCTTTTTTGCCCAATTTTCTTTCTTTTTTCTACCTTGCATATCCTTCTTTCTTTTCCCCTATGACTTACCATTGTCTGACTCTTACCATCCCCTCCCTTAATCTATATGATAAATCATATTGGTAATGTTAGATGGATGATGTTCTTATGAAAATGATATTATCTGATGTCTTGTAAGTTAAAAATGTGAAAGTATACACTATTATATATTATTGTGTAATACTCTATATTTTTGTAAGATTTATAAAATGGAAAAATTATTATGTTTAATCAAATTTGATAATGTTGATGTTGATTTAGAACTGTAATTGGGTTTAAGGTAAAAATGAATTTGAAAAAAGTTTGAAAAATTGAATGAAATAAGTTTTTAAGTAAACGATTGATTATTTTAACATTTCTGCAAAGGATTTTGTTATAACAAACTGATTTATTAGTTTGGATAAATGGATCAGCTGGTCTGTAGAATGGTTAATTAGTCTGGCCAAATTGATGTTGAGTGTTTTTTGAAGCTTATTTTTTGAGAAATTACTTGCATCAAAATAGAACTTTGATAATCCAACTCCAAGCTTCTCTTGAGTGATCCTTAACCCTTTTGTTAATTTATTCCACTTTTGTATTTGCCTCAAACAAGTTCGAGGTTCAATTTTGACAGTTGAAGGAAAATATGATCTTACTCTTGTCTTCTTCTTCCTCTCCCCTCTACACACCTCTAAAAGTATGCTTTGATTTCCAAATTATCCCTACATGGGTGGGAGATTCATTTCCCACTCCAATCCTCCATTTCCCTTCTTATATTAAATATTTTCTTGATGATCTCAACCTACATTCTATAGAAAAATTACCATTTGAGATCTAACATGGAAGTCAATCTATCCTTGATAAATTTAACTATAGATCTTATTTTTGAATGGTGAAATTACATGCTTTCATCTATTGTGTAATTTCAGTCATTCCTTAACTAATTTGTTGGCTAGAAATAATCCTAATCAATTCTTCTTTTCACCTATCATTCAACCTATGAAATATCCAAGTCCTCAAGCACTTTTGTTAATTCCTCTCCACTTTGATCTTACATCTAAATTCCATTCACTCTTATAATCCTTTCTCTACCTCCCTCTTACTTAATCCTTTAGTAAGAAAGTGTTAGATTTAGGAGGGAGTTGAGGTTTTTTTAGCTCAATATTTCTCTATTTTTCTCTTTGAAGTGGTAAGTCTATTTTATCCTTAATATGAGTGATTTATTTGTGAAAGTTATTCAATAACTTATGAGTTTTAACCTATTATTTTTAAATTATTTGGAAGTTGAAATCTTCTAGCTTGAGTTTCTCCTCTTTAGTAGGAAGTCTTATTAAACATTAAGTACGTCATTCTTACCTTGGAAATGTGGCATGAATAAGCATGTGATTTAATTCACTTTGTAAAATGATAATTTTATATGCCTTTATAAGATTTTGACTCTCTAAATGATTTATGTTGAATTAATTAAGAATTTTGCAAAAAGTTCTTAATTTATGGAAAATAGGGTTGATTTTCTTGAAAATGAAGCATGATTTAGTTTATGAGCTGTTAAATCTTGGAATTTTTCTATAACATGTTATGGTTTGGATGTGTTAATATTTTATAGTGTAAATCACATGTAAAATGTTTGTTATGTGTTATCTGAGAAAAAGTGATTGACTAGCCGTTAGAATAGTCAACTGGTTGGTCCAAACTGATCGATTGGATGGTCTATGGTGACTTTAGTTACTCTCTAAATAAAACCATATACTAGTTTGTCAAAACCAATTAACTAATGTTAAAACAGTCAACTAGTTAGACCAAACCGATTAAATAGTTCAAGGGAACTCTAGGGTTTGGCTGAGACAAATTGATCAACTAATTCAACTAGAATGTGCTATTTTGTTCATTTTAGACTTGCTATGCTTTGGGACTTTCTACAATGCTATAATATGATTCTTTATGATGAGAATTTACATCCTAGCATGAATTAACAAACCTAGTGATATTTTAGGGTGTTACACCTTCTCTCCTTGCATGACCTCTTTATTCCCTTCCCAACCTTACACTCTAACTACACTAGCCCAAATGTCCTCTATCCTGCAGCATAAACTTCACCATCAAAAGGTATGCTTTATCCCTCTCCTCCACTAATTGCTTGAAAATTTTAGGCTTCCCTAACCATCACACTTTTGTTATTCCTTACTTTTACCCTCACCTCATCTCTTATAAATATCCCTTTCCCTTCCTACTCCATATTTTTCCATTCCACATAACTCCCCATAATCTCTCTTCCTATCCTCAACTTGCCTATGTGTCATTTGTCATCCTCCCACCATTTTCATTAGCAAAGCTCTATGAAACCTTTGTCATCTAATGCTGCAAAACAACCTCAACATGAGCTGCTTACACTATACAAGCCTGGATGTGTGAAATATTGATGCAAATCACCCCTAATTATCTCACAACCTCACGCTAAACCTACCCTAAACACATCACTACATCACTCTCCCTCAACATCATACTTTCATGTTAACATCACCACTAATATGAGGAGATCATGCAATCCCTCCCCTAACTACATAAGTCATTCATATTGTAACTCCCTAGTTGCATCAAATTCTATCGTAGCTAATTTGACCTTTGTGAAACTTGGTTTGCTTCAATTTTGCTCCATTTCCACCATATTTTGCTTAATATTTTCCTTATTTTTATTTATTGAGGTAAATGTTGTATTATTATTGATTCTTATGTTTTTTTTCTAGTGGTCTTAGAGGAGAAGTGTTAGGTTATACGTGCTTAGAGAGTGGAGATATTTTTGGTAGGGATTTATGTTGTAATTAGAGTTTTGTATGTGATATGTATATTAGTATGAAAAATCAGGGTAGCTATTATTATTATGACAATAATTTCATGTTGATAAAGTTGCTATATGATATGCTTTGTGGTATTGTGGAAATATGAGCAATATGTGGAAGCATGTGTTTATAAGTGTCGTTTAGTTAAGCAAGTTTTGTAAGTTGAGAAGGCTAACATGAATCATTTATCTACATTAGGTTAATGTTTGATTACACATGCACACACACACTTGTTGTTAAGTATCTTCATGAGGATATGTGCTAGAGGTCAAAAATATTAATATTAGGACCTGTAGGGTTTTCGTGAAAATATGAGCATTTTGGCTATCTAAAGGCAATTTGGTCACAATGGGTTGAATATATAATATTTAGTATTTTTATATGTTATTTGGATCTAAATAGGTTAAATTTATTTTTTAAAATATTTGGAGTAAATAAGAATATCTTAAGTCTAATAAAATGATAAAATAGCTTAAATTGGGAATAATAATCTTAGAGACAGAGTTATTATTGCATATGTAAAACATGAGAGTTAAACCTTCATTTTCAAATATGTGATTAATATTGGCATCTTATGAAGGTGCATAAAGTTTATTGGTTATATAAGTCTTAATGAAAAAGTTATGCCAAATTTATGAAATTAGGGTTTCATAGGGATTTATAAATAGTAACCTTGAAGTCATATTCTTATCACATATGAAAGAAGTTGGATTTAGACCTTGATTTTTGACATGTTTTCAATAATAATATTTTAGGTATGGGTGTGATAAATTTTGTGATAAAATGAGTATAAGAAAGAATTTATGCTTAAGTTATGAAATTAAGATTTCTTAGGAGAAATATGGCCTTTTCCCTTTAGGGATGTCTTGGTATTCATGTGATTGTTTTTTATGTGTTTTAAATAATTATGTTAAGATACATTATGTGCCTTGAATATTTACATGTGTGTATTCCTGATGATCTTGAGATATATAACAACGAATAAGATACTAATAACTTAAAGTGAAAGATCACATGAGCTAAAGTCAAGGTGTTATGTACCCATTCCACCAGACAATAGTAGTAACTTAGGAGCATTATGCATTGAGAGGTGAATTAGTTCATTCCACCAAATTAAAAATAGTGAGGTCCCTAGAATCAATAAGAATAAGAATATGATAAATAGATTAATGTATGAGACATTAATAACTTCAAATGAAAGATTGTGTGAATTAGGACCAAGGTGTTGATTTCATTCTACTAGATGATAATAGTGAATCAGGAGCATTTTTCCCTCAAAAGGTGCTTTAGATAATTACATTAGGTTAATAGTAGTGGTTAATATCATGTTTCCCTCATATATATTGGGTTTATTTCGCCAGATGATAATAGTAACTCATGAGTATTTTTTTCTAAGAGGTGCTTCGATTTATTCCACCGAATTGAGAGTAGTAATATCCCTAAACTCAACTTAAATAAGAATATTTATTATTATTATTATATCTAATAATTGGTTTCTTGATTTATTTCTCCTCTTGCATCTTATTATGCTAATCATTATGCATGCTTATTCTTTTATATGACCTTTTGTATTCTGTGTAACTCTACTATAATTATATTATTTCCTTAGAATATAACATATTGGTCATCCTTTTCATGGGGATTAATCATTTCAACGATAATATATCACCTTGTTTTATATGTGATTGTTGATTACTACTTATAGATGTACTTGCCTTTTGTAAGTGCATAATCAAATTGGTAAAGGGTATGATTATCCGAATATCTCTATATCTTTATCAACTCTTAGTCTTATGTTTTCATTAAATGTGTTCCCTTATCTCTGTTTTATACCCTATATCATAGTGGAATTAGGTGCTTTATACATTTGATTCTTAGATACAAGATTACTTTTGTCTTATACTAAATAAAAACTACGTATAGGGAGTACCTTTCCTATATGAGATGCTGTATGACAGCCCTATGTTTTTTGTCTTAGATTTTGTAATTAAATATTTAAAACATAATTTCTAAGTCTTTAATTTTGGGGCACATATGACCTTATTTCTCAATTTCAAACTCAAATACGATTTCTGTTTTTGATTAATTAAGCCCTAAGTTATCTTTAGGAATTATAATGATGTGCTTAATACCTTAATGAATGTTATATGTACAATGTTGAGATAGTGTTACATGCTATATGCTATATCATATGTGATTAAGGTTTTGTACTTTTTTAGGCACATTGAAAGTTTTTAATATTTTTAATGTTGTGATTAATCATATTAAACACTTGCAGACATTAAGGCTTAGCATAATAAGTAAGCTCAATCTACACTCAATGCTCTTACTAATCATTAAAACCAAAGAGTCTACAAATAATTTTTCCAGTAATCATTAAAACCATAGGGGATATTTTATAGCTATCAAAAGTATCCTATAGTGGGTGTATACACTTAAGGATTAGGTTCAATCCCAAAATCAAAGTAAGGCACTAAGTTAAATACCAAACCAATAATTCAAAAACATTCCACATACTAGAGGTAGGGCACTGAGATAGCTACCAAAATATAATATGACCAAGGTCATAAAAACATACTTCTTTATTAATTAACTTACTAAAGGTGATATAATCAACCCAGGGATATTGAGGTACACTTGATCATAGTGGTGCCCGAAGGTGGTACAATTGTAAAACCCAATATTATAATTCTTCAAATTATATTTAAAATTATGTTGATATAAGATAAATGAGTCTTGGTTTAGGAAATGGCTTGAAATTTTAATAAATCTATGACTTTTAGCTACGTTGATTGGCTAGTTTGTATAAATGATTGTCCTATATAATCTAGGACTGACAATTTTATTTCCTAATAAACTACTCAATTGGTTTTCTCGAAATGATTAACTTATTGTCTTGCAATTTTAGATCGTTTTTCTAATTTTGATTTTAATATTCTTCTAATGTTTATATTGGTGCATTGAGATTATTTTTATATTATTTAGATCACTATATGATTTTATTTAGCTAAATTTTCCCAGAAAAACTTTTTGAACCACATCCCACATTCTCTCTTCTCCCTCACTTTCCCTCCTCTTCTAGAAGCCATGGATACATGTTTTAATTTCCACGCCACTCCCCTAACCTACTAAACCTCTGCCATGCCTCTTCCTAGTCACACTTTACCCCTTACCACAACGTGTTATCTCTTCACACTTTAGGTTGCCCACACTCAACCTCACTGAGAATTCTATCTTTCCCACTTGGGTATGTGGACCATCACTTCCTTCCATACACCCCATTTTTTTATCCAATTCACTCCTTACCATTTTCATTTGCTACTTCTCTCCTTTTCCTCTATGAAAATTTTCAACGTGTTGGGCATTCTCCACTTTTACTCTCTTTTCTTCACTACTTATAAAATAGAGGTTTGCCTATTATTCCCTATCCTTTAATGGAAATTATTATCTCTTATTTCTTCTCCTCATGTTATTTTTAGCTCTACTTTGTTTCTCTTAAGAAATGAAGGGTTAAAGTTTCGAGAAAGATTAAAGGCATGTGGTTTTTGGTTTTAATTCTAAGAAAAGGTTGTGTTATGCCATTTTTCTTCTCCTTCTTCTTATGATTTTGTTTTTATTAATTTTTAAAAAGGGTTTATAATGATTTTTATTTTTTATTTTCTTATGAATTGAGGTTCTAGTAGAAAACCATCAAGTTAGAAGTATTTTGTGCTAGAAGAATTACTTAAAGGTAAGGAATTATTATATTTAATATAAGTAATATCTTTTTTTTTCTTATTATGGTTCCATATTCTTGGTATGTTTCTATGTTAAGAATGAGTTAATTATATTCTAGGATTTGAGCTTATGGTTGTGTTCCTTTTTAAAATTTAATCATGTTTTGGGTTCCCTAATATTATGCATGATTTTCGTAGTTTTGAACATGATTTTTTTAATGCTCATATTACCATACATCTATATGATTCTATGTGTGAAACATGTAGTTTTGTGTGGTTTATGTCATAGAAGTATAATAGGACTAATATGGTCAAGCTGGATAAAATTTTCGCTTGTGGATCGTGGGTCTGGGTACGGTTTTACCTAGACTAGTTGATTAGTTTCTTAGACTAATCAAATAGTTGTGTGAAAAGTTACATGAATTGGGGATTTTGATTGGCTACTTTCGAGATTAGTCATTCAGTTCAATGAACTAGTTGAGTGGTTCATATGAGAAGCTAATTGGTTTACCAAACCCATCGATTGGTTCCCTTATGACTAGAGTAGTCTGGCATTTACTTAGACTCATGAATCAATTTAGTCAAACCCATCGATAAGTTTTCTATGAATATTCAATTAGTGGGACCAACCAACTGATTGGTCTACTGGTTTTATTTTCTATTTAGGTTGGTACTACTAGACCAATTGATAGGTCCTAAGGATCAATCAACTAGCTCGCTTGTACTTTTTCATGTTTGTTGTTAATTATTGTTCTCTCTTTAGGCCTCCCATATTAATATTTCCATGTAATTACAACATTTTAATCATAATTTCAACCATGTTTACCCTATAATTAATATATATCAAAATTATGATATTTAGGCCTTGAATTGGTTAAGTTTGGTGCCATCACTAAGCAATCAATTGGTAGCTTATATATATTGTAATGTGTTTGGTGTTATCACTTGGAAACACATAATTTAGATATTATTGGAATTAAGTTGTGATTTGTGATATCACTTGGTAATTAAAAGTTAATAAATTAAGATTTTGTTTGAGAATTTTTCTCCAATTCTTTGGCTAGTTAGGCTGGAGTTAGTGGGCAGGTAACCTTGTGTTTTATATTTTCAATTAGTACCTATTTCTTTCTCTATCGGGTTGTAGTTAGTATAGGCATGTGCATATCTTTGAGGTATAGGATTATATAGTGGTAGGTTGGTGTGACATTAGTATCCAATTTGGGTGGGTGAGGTATCTCAGTACAAGTCCATGGCACTTCGTATTATCTATTGTTTAGGGGGGTGTTATCCTAACATTTATACCTCACGATGGAGTCATTTAAGGTGTGGTGGGTATAGGTGAGGTATCTCAATCTAAGCCCCCCTTATGTAGTAGGTGCACTTGATGTGTGGTGGGTGTTGTATCCCCAAAGAAAATTCAATGTATCTTGACCTCATGTGGTGGGTTTAGTATTACATCATGTATGTATACTATGATGACTTTTTTTCATAGTGGAAAACTAGGTGTGGTTGAATAGATTATCCAAATAATTTAAAATTATATGGCCACAAATGGATGATTTATAATAAGGTTTACATGGAGTGGTTCTGGTGCATTTACTATATTATTATTCTTCGATGATTCCATGCAAGTATGACTTGTTATGTTAATACCATAAGCTTGAGTCATATTTTATATTAGTATGCTTATCACCATGCTATTATATGACTTCAATGTGTCGCATGAGGCTTTACTATATTTTACGTAATTTATTTTATCAGTACTTTACCATACTAATACTACATTTGCATGGTTATTATAATGATCCGGCTTCTAGTCTAGTGAGTAGAGGAATATTTGTAGGGATATGATTCTTAGCTATAGTATGTTCAGGATGATACCATAGGCTAGCAACTAACCATTTCTTGGGAATTTAAGAGTCACATTCCCTTGTAGTTAAGAGTTAGGCTATCCAATTAAATATACTTTTTTTCACTATGTTGGGATGTTTTTGGTTCTTTCTAGTTATTTAAATTATTGAATTTGATTCTTGTATTTGGATTTGTAAACTATCTCTTTTATTTATAACATCGTTCTCACTATTATTATTTTAGAATTGTAGTATTATTAGTCGAGTATGAATTATTTCACGATTGTTCCATTTTACCTTACATCATGTAAGGGTTAGGTGATGATAACACTTCTTTGATGGTTGATGTAGTAGTAATATTTTTGAATTTTGCTTTTACAAATGCTTCTACATTATTTTTAAGATAAAATTTTCTGGTTCTAATTTGGGGGTATTACAATAATACTCTTAACTTTAGAACCTAGGAGCACTATAGTATGCTTGGTTATACTTGCTCACATAAGCAATACAATATCCTCCAACATTGATTAACTAATCCTTAAGTTTTGATATCACCTATAGGGCCTATATGTCATCTATAAAGTAGACTAGTGCCTTACTAGGGCATTGCGGCACACCAGAGTGTAACATGCCCATTTTTCACTACTGAAAAATTTTCTTTTAAACATTGCAAAAGCAGAAAAATACTAAACTTACATAAGAAAAATGGGGTGCTACCGCCACACTTAACATAGAGTAGGCATCAGCCACTTGTCCCATGTTAGATACAAGGTTGTGAAACTAAACCAATGAAAACAAAAGTAGAGTGCGTAAGAAACACTATATATAGATAATTAAGGAAAACAATTATAGAAAAATATCTCTATATTTCTTGAAATATTCAAATACATGAATATAGGTTAAACTGAAATATAGAAATATAATGGTAGAAAACAAATGTAGGACATAGTTCCAATGCTAGTTGATTAAGGACCAAAAAACAAATTCTCTATATCCATGATCTCAAGCCCCAATCCCAAAATAGGTTGGTTCACTACTAGCCATCCCCAAAAACCTGCACATGGTCCTCTATTCATGGGAATGAGCAGGTGACCATACAAATAGGCATATTAGTGTACTTCATACTGAATAAGCCAAGTTACCTCCTCACCTAGAGTCACAAGCATACAAATTCCTAGCATAATATGGATATCATATTAAACATATATCATGATTATGCCATATAATTAGATACACATGCTTTATCATGGTTATATAATGCACCATAAATTTATACCATATACGACTCAAATGATTCAAGATTTAGCATGCTTATCAACATAGCATAAACATCATAGATAACAACATAAAATTTACTAAGCAATTTATTTAGATGACTATTAGGGTTTCTACCTTCCATTCACATAGTTTTCCCTTAGGTTTATTTTCCAAGATTACATAATTCATTAAATCTTTTATTAATAATTTGTTATTTCTCTTTCCCTTTCTTTTTCTTTTTTATATATTAACATCCTTATTATTATTATTATTATTATTATTATTATTATTGAGTGATAGACTATGTAACACCCTATTTCTCATATAAAAATGGAAGCCTGTCCAAACCAAAGGAAATAAATTCCTATCAAAGCTAAGTAACCACTGATTAACATAATGTCTAGCTAAAGCCAAGCCCACCTAGGTGACTAGGTCCATTAGTAGTGATACTCTCTAGTACATAATCAGTGTCTAAAGTAAGTCATTGGAATTTACTAGAGTCCCGCCTAAAGCAACCAATAAAAATTTGAAGGAAGACTAATCCTATGCAGATAATCAAGGATCATATAACCTAGACCCATATACAACTCTAGCATCTTCCATTTTAAGTGATTAGTGTGTTATTTTTCAAGGTTATGTGATCATACAAGACCTATAAAATATCTGAGTAATACATCCAAACACCCAATCTATCCTAACAATTTTTTTATCCCCCAACCATGTGGTGGGATTTGCATCAGTGCTTAAACTATATTAATCAATCCATCATGATAATCCATTTTAGGCGAAGTATCCAAATTAATTAGGTTTTTTGATTAAAGCCTTCCTAAGAACTTATTGAGAATGCCATGAATTATGATCCATTTAATCCATTCATTAGGTTAGTTAATCCATTCCAAAAAATATTTCCATCATTATAGAATCATATATTAGTATTGAGCATAGTCTCAAAACATATCAAGTCCAAAAGATCAAAATCACACTCTCTAGCTAAACTAATCAATTCATTTGGGCTAATTAGTCAATTGATTAGGGCCAACTAGTTGTTAGATTTAGCTTACTCAAACCCTACGATTACCTCTAAACTATCAATCAGTTTAGTCATAGTAGTTGACTGTTCTAAGGTTTGTTGATTGGTTTGAGCAAACCATTTGATGGGTCTAAGAAGATAGTAATCAAAGTTACAATATACCAACTAGATGATTGGTTTTGGTTAACCAGTTGACTATTTTAAGAACCAGTTGATCTCTTAGGCCTAACTACTTAATCAATTTACTCCTAAATAACATATATTAGAAAATTTTCATGCAAATAATATTCTAAAATCTTACCACATCTAAACCATAATATGTCATAGAAAAAAATACTAATATTCAAAAATTTCATAAATTTAATCATGCTTCACTCTTAGGCAAATTAACCTTATTTTTTTATTATAAAATCATGTATTTTTTCTTAAGATTCTCAATTAATTCAACATGCATCAACTAGAATCCAAAATATCATGTAGGAATATAAAATTGAAATTTATATAATACATCACATCACATGTTTATTCAGGTAATATTTCAAAGGTAAGAGTGACTTCCTTAATGCTTAGAAAAGTTTCCTATGAAATAGGAAAAACTCAAGGTGAAAGATTTCAACTTCTAAAACCTTTAAAAAAATAGAGCTCATAAATCATTGAATGAATTTAACACATTAAAAACTCGAATTAGAAAAGAAAACAAACTTACCACACCTAAGAGAAAGTAGACGAAGATTCAACTAAGAGAAACTCAAATTTCTCCTAAATCTAACTCTTTATTACTTAAAGATAAAAACAAGAGGGAGCTAGATAAAGGATTAGAAGAGTGAGAGGAATTTGAAATTAAGCTCAAAGTGGAGCAAATACTAGAGGATTGAGATATTTCGAGGGCTAAAAGAAAACTAAGAAGAAGAGGTGATTAGCATTGTTTATAACCAAAAAATATATTAAGGAGCAAGTGGGATAATGAAATAGATTGTAAACCCTAATTTTACTATTGAAATCTAAGCTAAATGGGTGGATTTATCAAGAATGGGTTGACATCTATCTCAAATCTCAAATGGTGATTTTTTTGAGATTGCAGGCTAAGTTTGTTTAGAAAATATCTAACACAAGAAAGGTAATAGAAGATCAGTGTAGGAACAAATCTCTTAGTTGAGTAGGGAGAGTATAGAGTTAAGGCATACTTTTAGTTGTGTGTAGAGGAGAGAGGAGGAGGAAGAAGATAATAGTGATGTCATCCCCCCCTCAATGGTTAAAATCAAGCTCTCAAATCTATAATAGGTAGCAACTAAAGCCAAATAAATGATAGAAAGGGTTAAGAATTACTCAAGAAAATTTTGAAGTTGGATTATCTAAGTTTCATTTTAATATAATAAAATTCTTAGAAAATATCGAGCGTTAAAGAGTACTGATCTACACAACTAAGTCAATCTGTTTAGCAAACTAGACAGTTATTCTACAGACTAGTCGATTAGTTCCCTAAACCAATCGATTAGTTCAATTAAACAAAAACCTTTACAAAAATGGCAAACCGGTTGATTGGTCCACCTAAAAACTTAATTTTCTAAATTTACTCAAAACCATTTTTACATCAAAACTAATTATAGTTCCAAACTAAGATCATACATTATCACTTTTTATAAAACACCATAATTTTCCATTTCATAACATTATAAAAAAATTGATATGTGCCAAAAAAGGCCTTATTTGTTGGTAAAAGCTAATTTTCTATTGGTAAAAGCTTTTATCAATAGAAAATTTTTTTTGGTGAAAAAACTTAGGGTAAAAACTCTATGCTTAAAAGTTGTACCAACAAATATGTATGATCTGTTGGGATTAATTGATGATGCCCACAGATATTTATCGGTTAGCAAAACTTATTCCCACACTTATATCTATAAGTAAAAGTATTAACTACAAAATAATATCCATGACTAAAAGTATTACGTACACAACAATATCTGTAACTAAGACTATTACCCACAAAAAAATATATGTGACTAAAAGTATTATCCACACACACACACACACACACACATATACATATATCTTAGTAAAATCTCAACCGAAATGTACAAGATTTATTAATATTACCTGTTACCACAATATCCACTTGTAATAACAATTTATTCACCTTTAGTAAAAATTTATCCTAATATAAAATTAACTACACCATATTTAATTATTAATGTGTAGTACAAAATAGTTAGCTGTTTAGCTGCTAAAGCCATAACAGTCCTGTAAGTATAATACTATATATACAACTGGTAACATAAGCTATGATACAAAAAAATCTTCATACACTGACATACAAAAGCATCAAGCATATTTTTTAGCTGACATATATGTAAGAGCATCGAGAAACTTCATAATTTAATATACAAAAACATCGATCATCTTCATAAGCTAACAAATAAAAGCATTGAGCATCTTTATAAGCTGACTCACAAAAGCATATTTATAAATGCACTTCATTCTCATCTTTAGTGCCATCCTTTTTTTTCTTGTCATCCTCCATTTGATTATAATCATCAACATGTTTTCATTGAACTTAATCATATTAGTCTAAATTTATATCAATAGGCTAGATAATGAAGGTATTTTAAAGCTTTCTAAAAATAATATATTACCTTAAAAATATATTTTATATAGTTGGAGATAGAGAAGATGAAACCAGTAATTTAGAGAGCCACATAATATATTCATAATTGAAATCATATACAATATGTATGAATGTTTGATAAAAATGTAACATATTTTAGCTAGTCAAGTCTTAATACCTATACAAGTAGGATGAAAAGTTTGATTATATCATACACTCTATTATTAGTTATTATGTTAATAATATATAAATCTTCTCAACTATAATTATAGAAAATTCATAAATAATAGATGAGAAATTTAAGGCCAAGCTCTCAACCCAATCAGTAGTGTAGTAATAGGTATACTATTATCTAATCATGGAATGTAAGGGATGGGTAACACATATTTGTGTTATTATTTTATTTCTATGGTAACATCAAACATGTAAAATGGTGGTTGTTTGTCTAAATTTTTATAGTAATAGCCAATGGCTATTGATTGTGATAGTTATGGTTGGTGATACAAATTCATTTAGCTTGTTTGTCACAAAAGGGGCTTTTTTCTACTCTATTTTGTAAATTTAATATAATTATTCTTTTTAACTTTACTCTAAGTATGGTTCATTGGTATTGTAATTACTAGTGTATATATATAATACTTTTACTCAGAATGAAAAAAAAGTTAATAAAAACACATAGTTTTTATCTTATAAGCAACATGGTGTAGTGAAATCATACCATAGCTACCCAACCTAATCACTATGTGACCCCTAATGTTCTTTCTTATTCATTTTGCACTATTTTAGCGGTAGAAAAAAGATTTACCAAAAACTGATGTGTTGCATAAGAAATGTACAAAAATTATCAACATTTATTGAGGAACTTACTTGATTCTCCAATAATGTACGCATTATACCGGTCAGATATCCTACTTGGTCTTTAGTCTCAAGGAGATCCTTTTCCAACCTCTCAAATTTAGACTCATATTTGATATTTGTAGATATATTATCCTGAAAAAACATTTTTTTTTGTAGGATTGTGGAACTATTACACCAAGACCAAAGGTTTTGTATATCCATTCCTATCTTCTTCCACGTCAAGCATTAGCATTAGATCCTTCCAGAAGTTCAGTCATCTCATCTAGAAATACTTTCTGTAAGTATTAATCAAGGTTATTAATGGGCAATATATAAGGTAGATTTGCATATATATATATATATAAACCTAAAATCAAAATAAATTGAAAACATACTTTTGTTGCAACAAAAGCATCATTAAGCTTAGACCCTTTTTTGGTTCATGAGTTTTCAACCACATTTCCAATTCATTGGGTTCTTTCCCCATTTTTTTCCTAATCAAAGCACATATATGAAATTATATATCAAGTATACAATGTAAAATAAATTTTGTATTTCCTAGATGAATTAATCATATACCTACCTTTTCTTCCACTTAGATGCATGCAAAGCTCTTTGAACCAGCATATGAAGGCATTTTTTACATTATATGATTGTGAATCCCTCTTTTACTTCTTTCCTATGATTTATGAGAAAAAATATTAGTATAAAAAAATAAATTAATAGAAATATCATAATAATAGCATTTTTTAATAATTAAATGAGGAATCACTACCTTGCCTTTAATAGATTCTCAAAACTTTACCATCTCTAACCACATGGTCTCAGGTATTTTCTTTAGCCTAGAATGTATTACTTGATTGTGTGCTTTTCCATAAAAAAGAACCACCTTCAACTTAGACCTATTAGCTCTCCAAGATTCATGTATTTTACCCAAGGCTTACTTATATGGTTCTTGATTTTTAGGAAAATAATAAAAGATCTATAAAGGGAGAAAATAAAATAGAAAAAAGATATATAATAAATATAATAAAAATAAGAAAGCTGATAAAGTAAATATTGTGAGAATGCACCTTTGCTTCCTCCCAAATTGAATCTAGAAATTTCCTATCCATCTTTCTCTAATCCCAACAATCAAGTGGCAACTTCCGAGGATCGTGTGCCAAGTAGCCTATAAGTGCTGACAATTACATAGCTGAATCACTAATTGGTTGAAGGTGTTCATGAACATTCACATACTCAGCCTTCTTTAACACTTTAGTCTTGTTACATCCATAACCCTTTTCATTTATGGGCATTTTACCTCAAAATCTTCTTCTATTTGTGGTTTTATAGCCTCCTAAAATTGCATGCTCAGTTTATGAACCATCATTGACTTCTATTATAAATGACACATTGTTGGACTGGATATGCCCAAGACTATATCGTTTGCTTAAAAACAACAATAAAAGGTTAGCTAAGTTATTCATTTTCAACATGGAAAAGGTGTTAATAAATGGCAAAGTAAAGTTATAACATATGGAATTACATGACTTACACATATCAGTATTGGGAATTCTCAAAGGATCTTGCATTATCATTCCATTTAGACTATTAATCTTTGAGCAAGAAGATTATTGTCTATGAATTTTCCCTTAAAAGATTAGAAACAAATAATAATAAATTCTAGCAATAATCTTAAAAGACATAAAATAATAAAATCCTACCATTGAATGTTGTTTTCCCAGTAATTTTCATATTACAAGACCATATATTACCATACAAATAAGGTTTTAAACTTACCTATGCGACTAAGTAACATGGACCACCTATTAAAGGCTATTTCCTTAATAGTTTTCATATATTTTTTAATCTCTTCTTTCCCTCTTAATTGAAAGAAATTGAATATAATAAAGACCTAGAATAATCTCATATCCTAGATTACTGAATGCAATAATTAAGCATAATATATACAAAATTCAGCTCTTGGAGATCCTTCCTCTAGTGACATAAGCATGAATAGTTTGTGCTTAATTGATGAATATGTGGATGGATCGATTGTGATCACTTTATTTATTCCATGAGAATGTCGTATTGCTTTATTTGATTGTCCTCCGTTTGGACATTTTAGAATTCTAGATTTTGTATCAATAACTTCTTGCATAAAAAATATAACAATAATGATGAAATAATAGCGGTACAACTTAAAGCTACATAAAAAATTAGTTACAAACAACATGCCAACAACTAATTATGCTATTAAAAAATTGAAAATAAATAAAAGATGATAATGCTGCTAATGTGTAGGGAATGGTCATTGATGGCCTCTATGTGTTCTTTCAACAACATATAGAAACTTAGAAGCATTTATACATATAATGTCCATTCATATAAAGTCATTTCATCTTTTATAACTATGGGCTAAGATCTTGGATATACTTTCTCAACTCAAAAGTAATGAATTCAATACTTATAAAACAAATGACAAAAAATTATTAAGAAATATGGATCGACAACCATTTTTAGTACTACTAAAATAAAAATAAACAAAAGAAGACAAGAAAGAAATAATAGTGAAAAATATATCTCTAATTGTCCTTGAATTCTTGTAGTTACTTTCTTCTTGCTCAATGTCTTTTGCAAAGACAAAATGGAAACCTAGTAACATAAAAATTAGAATCAGTATCTAATTAATTATGTTTCCATATCCAACTTAGAAATCAAGAACTAACATATTAAAAATAAATTTTGACCGACAACCATTTACATTGCTAAGAAAATGAAAGTACATAAAATAAGAGAAAAAAAGAATGAAATATTTACCTGTAGTTGTTCCCAACTTATTATAGTTATTTCTTCTTGCTTGATGCTTTTTCCAGACATGACATGACAACCTAATAATATACAAAATAGAACTAGCATAAGTTTTCATTCAATATACCATATTCCAAATGATAATTAGAAATATTTAAGGACATACAATAAAAAAATATTTAAGTATAAGAAAAATAAATAGTATTAAAAACTTAAAGTTTCATCTTCATAATAAAAATAAACAAACATAGAATTAAATTTATAACATTATAACCAAAATCAGACAAAGGTATATATTTCTAACACTACTCAATTTCATAATCATGTAAAGTTTCATCGTCTTCATCACTTTGGGTGCTATATTCTTCAATTTATTCATCATCATACAACGTGTTTCAATAATAAGGAAAATTATAAAGGGACCCCATATTTATTTCCTTATTATCATCTTTTACCTAAAACACATCAAAGATTTGATAGAGAATCATGGTTCATGTTTATTAACATGAGAGCCTTATGTTTCTCACATAATCCTCCATACTACGCTCAACTTCTCCAAAACCTGCATGAACTAACACAATATTATGTTGTGCTCAAATATCTTTTCAAAACTCACATTATGCTTCTTGTCCTTTGTTATTAGTCTGAATTTCCATGATTTCATTTTCCCTCCAAAACTAGGACAATACAGAAACTCAAGGAAATGGTTAAATTGACATAACAATTATAGAATGTTTTATCAAGATATGCTAAATAATTTCCTAAAATATGCACCTATCAAATATGACTATAATTCAACCATTGCTTCCTATCAAGAAACACAACCAATAAAGTATAAGTCCCAATTATCAAGTGACATATTATCCCCTTCTAATAGACAACAAAAAAATAATCAATAATTGACATACTAAATGATCATATTTCATCTAGACTAAAAATAATGCAAAAGTAGACATGTAAAAAATCATTTTTGAACTCACTTTAGGCCACATAACTCACAACAAAGTCACAAACCCAATCCAAATTTAAGTCATAAATCATGAGAAAATATGAAGAATTAGGCCAATAGATTCTAACATTAGGCATGTAGGAGCACACTACTCTGAATTATCTTAGATTTGTGATTACTCTAAAAAATTCTACCAATTAAAATGATCATTCATAGGATTGTCACTCTCCTCTATTCGCCACTGATTATATATCACATCACAAAAAAAATGAAGAGGTCTTTTTTTGGTTGTAATGGGGTAAGGGTTGATGGTAGGATCAATTATATGATTGTGGTGTGCTTTCTATCACTAGTAAAGTACACACCTTCCATAATGCTATCTCTTTATGACTTTTGACTTCATTTTTTCTTCAATTTCTACCTCTCATCATCACCTCCTATACTACCAACAACTACTATAATGCTAACAAAATTATTTTCTTTTCTTTCTTTTCTCCTTTTTTTTTAACTTGAGATACATTTTATGTTCCACCTTACCTAGTGATGCAAGCACATCTAATGATTCTCATATTCCTATTGATTGTGAAGGTAAGGAAGAATTATCTTTGTTAATATTGGAACCAATTATATTAAATGTTCTTGATAATATGTATATGCTTGGTATTAAAAACAATTCAAGATATTCTTGGAGGTGTGTTACATATTTGCAAGGAGAAGATGTTAACACACCTTAAGTGTACAAGCATTCAAAGCATGCAAGAATATGGCATACATGGGATGAAACTTTACAGCAAGAATATATGGTGATTATTATCATTAGTTATATTAACTTGTTGTAAACTGTAAGTGTATTTTATGTAAGCTAGGGTTTGATGTAATTTCATGTATGTATCATAGTTGATTGTATGGCTTTATAATGTTAGTCATTAGTATCATTTAGTGATGATATTATTAAGATTAGATGTTATATGGATTAATTCAAGTGATTAAATGGGCTTGAATTAAGAGGGAACTCGGCTGGTTAAGACTTGTATTCGACGAGCCTCCCTCCCCTATATATATCTTCTTTGTACACGTCTAATGCATGAAGAAATAATAGAATTTTTAAACTCATAATTAACCTAGCCTGGGTATGCGTGTATTTTCTCTTCCAAGTCTCATTCGATCAAGGAAAAACCTGGGGTTTAACCTTCATCATTCAAGCCTTTGAATGGTTGGTATCATTCAAAGTAACCAGTGACATACTTTGCAACTACTACTCGAGTATAACCTGCACCAAAACCAGTTTTATTCTTCGAGTTTCAACCGGCTGGAGTCATAAATCATGGAATAATCGATCTAACACTTCCCTCCCCTTTTATTTGCATCAAATTTTGGCATCAAAGCTCGACATTCCCTTGTTTCCAATGCATGAAATAACAAGTTCTTCTTGAATTCAACCAGCAGCTGCATCATTTGAGTTCTGGAAGAAACCCCCTGAGAACAAGCATGTTCTTTCCCCATTTCTTGCATCTTTAACTCAATCTTAAATCTTCAAGATCAATATTGATTGAATATCTTGAATTCTTGAAGCAATCTTGTTGCAATCTTCAGCGAACATACAACAACTACCTGATATTCTTTGACCAAAATTTTTCTTCAATCTGCTGAACTACACCTGTATGTTTGCTTGGTTCACTTCAAGCCCTTGATTCTACTTCCACTGTCCCTTTCTCTTTGTTTTCTCTCCCCATTTGTCTAGTTACTCATCTGTTTATCCATCCATTTCCATTCCCTTATCTTACATACCAACTCTGGTAAGAAAACCCCGAACCCCTAGTAACATATAGTCTAGTTCGCAGGTTGAGAAATTTTTGTGTGTGTCTTGAATTGGTCTAATCCATTTCCTCTCCAATTCTAATCCATACTCATCTTCTTTGTCTTCTCCACATTTTCTATGGTTCACAACACTCAAATCTTCAACTTGAGGACCTTTATGTGTTGAAGAAAACCCAATAGCATAATTATTTTATGTAGCTGATTTTTGAACCACACGAGAAGAATACCTTCCAATCGTTGGTTCCTGCGTACATGCTGTGATTGTTTGTGGCTACATTTCCCTCATTTGTGCATGATCAAGACATAAGGTATTTCTCTTCAAATTTTTTATGAATTGGAAAAATATTTGTGTCTTGTTTGGTTGTAGGGAAATTCCAGCACATACACACTTGTGCAATTCTTTGTGTAAAGAAAGTGGTGTATGTCACCCTTCACTATGGCAAGTGAAGACTTTAGTGCCTTGGTAGAGTCTATCAAGAGTCTAACCATATGAATGAATGCTCAAATACATAATCAAACCACACTTCAACACCAAATACAAAGTGTGGAAGCAAAACTAGCCAATCAAGAGATGCATTGACCATGGCCATATCGTATGGAGACCACACCGATAGTGTGGAAGGAAAGATGAATCCTATCTTCCATGAAAAAGGTGGGCATGGATATTCAAACATGCATCACAATGAAGATGGAGAAGATGAGATGATTTCCTTTGGCTCAAGCAACCAAAGAAGACCACATACATTCCAAGCAAGACATGCTTACCATGAAGATCAAGGTATTAAACTTGACCTTCCTGAATTTTATGCTGATTTGAATGTGGAATTATTCTTTGAGTGGTTGCATGAAATTGAATCTATCTTTGAATTTAGAGAGTATGATGATGAGAGAAAATATAAGCTAGCTACTCTTAAGTTCAAAAAGTTTGCTAGAATTTGGTATGATAATTTAAAAAGAACAAGAGAAAGACAAGAGAAGTTAAAGATAAAATCTTGGGAAAAAAAATAAGAAACACCTAAGAAAAAATTTTTTTGCCTAGAGAGTATGAGCAAGATATTTATGTGAAAATGAAATCTCTAAGGCAAGGCTTATTTAGTGTAGAAGAATACACTAGGGAATTTGAAAAACTAGCCCTTATTTATGATGTTCAAGAAAGAAAAGAACAAAAATGTGCTAGATACTTAGCTCGCTTGAATAACTGGATAAGAGATAAAGTTAACATGTATTCTTATGATTCTCTTCTGACTTAATTAAGATGGATTTAAAATTTGAAACACAAACTAAATCAAACAAAGCCTATGTTAAGTCTAATGTTTCAACTTCAACTAAACCCTATTCTAATACCTTTACACCTAAATCAACATCTTCATATGATAAAAAAGAATAATCGAGATGATAAAGGTAAAAATAAGGTAGTTGAAATGGCAAATAAACAATATTTTAAATACAAAGGATATGGAAATTTTGCTAGAGATTGTTTTGACCAAAGAGCCTTAACCTTACATGAAATAGAAAACATGGGACAACATAGTGATGATGAGAATTTAGAAATGAACCTCTTAATGAAATATTAACCATGGATGAAGAAGAAGGAGATCCATGTTTTTTAATTCAAAGAGTGTTACAAATCCAACCTACTGTGACACCTACTCAAAGAGAGAAAAGTTTTAAGACTAAGTGTAAAATAGGTGACATGGTTTGTAGACTCATAATTGATAGTGGTTCATGTACGAATGTTGCTAGTGAAGCAATGGTTAAGAAACTTGGTTTAGAGACTACTAATCATCCTAAAACCTATTCTTTACAATGGTTAAATAAATATAAAGGAGCTAAACTAAACAAAAAGAACCTTAATCACATTTTCTATTAGAGACTATCATGATGAAGTTCTACATGATGTTTTACCTATGGATGCTTGTTAATTACTTTTAGGAACACCATGGCAATATGATAGAAAATAAAATCATGATGGGGCAACTAATGAATATGTGGTGAAAAAGGAAAAGCAATTGTATAGATTGACACCTTCTTTGTGTGATCACATGCCTTTAAGTGATGACAAAAAGAGATTATTTTTACATGAAATGGTTATGGAAAAATACATAGAAGAAGAAGGAATTTGTTATGCTTTAGTTTCTAAATATTCTAACCTTGAGAAGAAACAAATTGAAAATCCTAATCTATTTAAGTTGCTTAATGAATATAATGATGTATTTCCTAATGATTTACCCTCTAGATTACCACCTAAAAGAGGTGTAGAACATGGCATTGATCTTGTTCCTAGTATACCTATTCTAAAGAAACTAGCTTATTGATGTAACCTATAGGAAGCTATGGAATTACATAAATAAATCCAAGAGCTTATAGATAAAGGACTTGTGACAGAAAGTATGAGTCATTGTAGTGTTTATGCTTTACTAGTGCCTAAAAAGGATGGTACTTGGTGTATGTGTATAGCTTCTAGGATAGTGAATAACATTACTATCAAATATCATTTTCCTATGCCTAGGTTCGATGATATGCTTGATGAAATTTGTGGTGTATAAGTATTTTTCAAAATTGATTTGAGAAGTGGATATTATCAATTAAGGATTAGAGATGGAGACGAATGGAAAACTGCTTTTAAAACTAAATATGGTCTCTCTGAGTGGATGGTTATGCCTTTTGGGTTATGTAATGCACCTAGCTCTTTTATGAGACTTATGAATGAAGTTCTCTAACCCTTCCTTGGTGATTTCATTGTTATATATTTGGATGATATTCTTTTGTATAGTAAAAATGGTTATGATCACCTAGTGCATTTGAGGAAATTGTTTGGTAAGCTAAGGATAGCTAAACTATATGGAAAACTTGAGAAATGTGATTTTATGCTTCCAAGTATAGTTTTCCTAGGCTATATTATTAGTGGAGAGGGTATTAAAGTAGATCCTAATAAGATTAAAGCTATCAAAGAATGGCCTATCCTTAAAAATGTTCACAATGTGAGAAGTTTTCATGGATTTGCTAGTTTCTGTAGAAGATTCATTAAGGATTTTTCTACTATAGGTAAACCTATTACTCAACTCATGAAAAAGGATGAATTTTATTGGGGACACGAAGCTACTCAATCCTTTGAAAACCTCAAAAATTACTTTGTAATGCCCCTGTTCTATCCTTACCTAACTTTAATCTTCTTTTTGAAGTAACTTGTAATGCTAGTGGAGTTGGAATAGGAGGAGTAACGTTTCAGAGAAGAATGCTATAGGTTTCTTTCCCTGGAGCCAAACTTAACTATTCAACTTATGACAATGAATTATTTTCCATCATACGGAGTCTAGAGACATGGAGTCATTATTTGAGACCAAAACTCTTTGTATTACATTTGGATCATGAAAGTTTAAAATAATTACATAGTTAAAAGAAAGTTAATCTGAGACATGCAAAGTGGGTAAGTTTCCTATAATCCTTTGTGTTCTCTGTCAAACATTTAGATGGAAAAGAAAATTTAGTAGCCGATGCTCTTTCTCGTAGATCTACATTACTTGTTTTGATGGATGCAAAATCTTAGGTTTTGAAATGTTGAAAGACTTATATCCTAAAGATGAATATTTTAAGGACATATTTAGTTCATGTAAAGAAAGTGGATACCATGGAAATTATGTCATACAAGATGGATTTTTGTTTAGACTAAATAAACTTTGTATTCCTAGATTTAGTATTCAAGACTTGATGATCAAAGAAATACATGAAGGTAGCATTGGGAGACATTTTGGTATACATAAGACTATGGAACTATTGCAAGAAAATTTCTATTGGCCACGAATGGTTAAACATGTACAAGCGATAATAAGTAGATGTTCTACATGTCAAAAATGTAAGATTTACTTTCATAAAGGCTTATACACACCTTTACCCATTTCTGATAAACCATGGGAAGGAGTTAGTATGGACTTTATCCTATGATTACCAAGAACACAACATGGTAAAGATTCTATTCTTGTGGTGGTAGATAGATTTTATAAAATGGCTCATTTTATTCCATGTAATAAAACCGATGATGCCACGCATGTTGTTGACTTGAATTTTAGAGAGGTTGTTAAACTTCATGGTGTGCCTAAAAGCATAGTTTCAGATCGGGATGTCAAGTTTATGAGTTATTTTTGGAAAACTTTATGGCATATGCTTGGTACTAAATTGTTATTTAGCACTTCGCATCATCCACAAACTGATGGTCAAACTAAGGTAAATAATAGGACTCTTAGTACATTATTAAGAGGTTTAGTTAATAAAAGTACTAAAGATTGGGACATTAAGTTAGCTCATGTAGAGTTTTCTTATAATCGTAGTCCATCTAGTACTACTCAAACTAGTCCCTTTGAGGTGGTGCATAGAGTGAATCCATATATTCCTATTAATATGATTCCTTTGAAAAAAGGTGAGTTAACAAATTATGAAGCCGAAGATAAAAATAAAATTTATTCAACAACTTTATGAGATAATCAAAAGTAACATTGAAAAATATAATGCGGAGTATAAAGCTCAAGCAAATAAGCATAGAAACCCTCATGATTTTTCTCCTAGTGACTTAGTTTGGTAATATTTGCGTAAAGAAAGATTTCCTAATTTACATAAAAATAAACTAATGCCAAGAGCTGATGGACCATTTAAAATACTACAAAATTTTGGGTATATTGCTTATGAACTTGAACTTCGAGACCATTATGGTGGAATTTCAAGAACTTTTAATGTTGGTGATTTGTCTCCTTATTATACTGATGAAAATTTGAGGGCAAATTCTTCTCAACTTGGGGAGAATGATGCAGAAGCATCTAATGATTCTCATGTTCCTATTGATTCTAAAGGTAAGGAAGAATTAGCTTTGTTAATATTTGAGCCAATCATATTCAATGTTCTTGATAATATGTCTATTCTTGGTATTAAAAACAATTCAAGATATTATTGGAGGTATGTTACATATTTTCAAGGCGAAGATGTTAACACACCTTAAGTGTACAAAAACCCAAAGCATGCAAGACTATGGCATACATGGGATGACACTTTACAACAAGAAGATATGGTCATGATTATCATTAGTTATATTAACTTGTTTTAAACCCTAAGTGTATTTTATGTAAGCTAGGGTTTGATGTAATTTCATGTATGTATCATAGTTGATTGTATGGCTTTGTAATGTTAGTCATTATTATCATTTAGATGATGATATCATGATTAAGCTTAGATGTTATATGGCTTAATTCAAGTGATTAAATGGGCTTGAATTAAGAGGGAACTCGGCTGGTTAATACTTGTATTCGACGAGCCTCCCTCCCCTATATATATCTTCTTTGTACATGTCTAATGCATGAAGAAATAAAAGAATTTTTTAACTCAAAATTAGCCCAGCCTGGGTATACGTGTATTCTCTCTTCCAAATCTCATTTGATCAAGAAAAAACCTGGGGTTTAACCTTCATCATTCAATCCTTTGAATGGTTGGTAGCATTCAAAGTAATCGTTGACATACTTTGCAACTTCTACTCGAGTATAACCTGCACCAAAACTAGTTTTCCTCTTCGAGTTTCAACCGGTTGGAGTCATAACTCATAGAATAATTGACCCAACACTTCCCTCCCCTTTGATTCTCATCACCTAGCATGAGGATATAGTGGTTTTTTATTCCACCCTTTGCTTTCCACATTGATACCTCAATTTTTTAAAATAGTCCATTGTACAACTAAACACTACTAGCACACCTTGTGCTTTAAGCTTCACCCTCATCAATATTTGATTATCAACGTGTTCTCCACTATCCACAGATTAAGGGATAATATATTTTATGGATAAGAGCTACATATGTGGGTTAAATATAAAAAAAATAGATTGAAAAGCTCAAAAATGTTATGTAAAGGAAGAATTGTAACATTTAGGATATTTCTTTTAGCATTGTAATATATAATCACTTGTTAATTTAAAAACATGTTAAAAAAAGTATCAATTACATATACCATAGAAACATATTCACAATTACTTGTATATCATAAAAATAATTGTTTCCCCATCACGTTCTGTGTAATAACTCTGTTGTACATATTAATATTATTTTGTGAGGTTTTTAGAGGAGAAGGATTAGAGGATCCATAATATTACATTTTTGAAACATAAAATTCAACAAAGAAAATAAGTTTATTCACTTAAACTAATAAATCATTTATCACCCTATGAATATATCTTTTAGATCTATTGGGTAATTAGATTGCAATAATGGTCTCTTTAAGGGGTCATGGACTCAAGGTATTAATGAAAAAGAAAGGCATGGCATTTATAGAGGCTCGTAAGTCTAACATGCACTTTTCGTACCTCCTGTTTCCAATTTTATAAGGAATGGTAAAAGTACCAAGATCCTTGCACTTATTTAGAAATTTCCCTTGTAAAATCATAGATAAATTCTCCCTCAAGCTAACTTTTCCATCCCCTCTCAATTTTTCCTTGTTTCTACAAAATGTTTTAAAAGATTTATATACCTAGGAACTTGCTTTATTGCATCCATCAAGGTAATGTTTACCTCCACCTTCTTAAACATTTCTAGCATCTCCTTTTCAGGATCTTACTTCTTACCCATAACTCGCTAGCTAGAAAAAGGAGCAGGTTTATAAAAGTTAGGAAATTTTATTTTAGTTCCCTTATAAGGTTTTTCTTTAATATCTTCTTCTACATTTGTTTATTATTTCTCTCCTTGGATTTTCTTTTTACCATCCTTAAGTTTCTTTGAATCATCTAATCATTTTCCACTCCTAATGGTGATATCATTTACATATTCTTCAAGATTTCACTCTAGCTAATTAGGGAGTTTTGAGGAATTATGAATTTCAATTTTCCTACAAAATCTACTAATTAACTCATTTGGTATCCTAAGTTCATTATACCATTTCTTGTTTCTTGTTGAAATTGAAGAGTGTTAGTGGATAAAGATTTATCTATATCCTCAAATGACATACCTCTATATTATTGTGATATCAGTGGTTGAGGTTAAATGAATGATAGTTTTGTTTTGTTATGAGGAATAGGATAGAATCTAGGGTATTAGTTATATCCTTAATGATTTTTATACGATGGTGGTCTTTGATTATTCCTATGCCTTAGGTTAGGATGACCCCTCCATAATAGGTTATAAGTTAGGGTATAAGGGTCATATTGTGGGTTTCCCTAAGGTCCACTTAATGAACTAACTCATTACTCTTCTTGAAATGTAGTACATGGACATATGACATGGCTCATTTATGAACATATTTCACATACTTTAGCCGACACCCCCCTCTTCACTACCTTTTCATCTGAAGAAGTCAAATTATTTAAATTTTCATTAAGTTCTATTATACTTGCCTCCTTTACATGGTGAGATGAAGATGTATTATTTCTAGTACCGCAATATTGGGAATTAGACATTATATTAAATATTAACCTTCTAGCCTTAGTTCATGTCTTTTCTATTAATTTTCTACCACTAGCAGCATCTATCATATTATGATCCATCGGAATTAATCCCTTATAGATATACTATATTAATAATTGCTCACTAATTTGGTGGTTAAGACAACTACCAATAGTTTCTTAAATCTTTTCCACTATTTATATAAATACTTTCTCACATTTTGCCTAATATCACATATTTCTTTTCTGATATTTGTTGCCATAGATGATAGAACTTACTTATTTAGACATAATTTTTTCATATCAACCTAAGTATTAGAAAGTATAAAAGGAAAATTATATAACCAATCCTTTGCAGCATCATCTAAAGAAAAAGGAAAAGCTTTTAGTTTAAGTGGATCTACACCTACATCTGCTAGTTTCATACACGAACAATCAATACAAAATTCCTTTAGAAAATTTTTAGATAAGTAGTGAAGCCTGATCTAGAAGAGATAGTATATTGAAAACTTATAAAAATTGGAAGAGCACGTATGAGTTTAGGTCTAACCCTACATTCCCTGTTCATTAGGATAATTAATATAAAGAAGATCATAATTAAAAGTAGAAGTTGTGAGATCCTTTAGAGATTGGTTTGCCATTATTTCTTCAAAAATGTTTGCCAAAAATTCTGCTATTTCTTCCTTAGAAGATGAAAAGCTATAACGTAAGGGTAATAGAGTGTATGAAAATAATATAATTGCCTTCGACTTCTATTTGCTATGAGAAAAAATAAAGAGGGGTCAATGGGTTAAATTACCACATTTCTATTTCTAATTACAAATGCTCTCAAGCATGAATTCCTTAAGGACATGAACAATAAGAGAAATGACTCAGAATTAGAAGAAGATCTAAATAAAAATAAAGTGGTAACAATAATAAGAATTAAAATTATGAGTCTTGGGTGATGGAATCAAATTTTGGTGTGTAATTGTACGCACTCCAAATTAAACCATAAACACACAAACCAATAGTAAGGAACGAGTGGGGGTTGATCTCATGAAGACTATAAGTTAATTCATAGATTTCTATTATCAAATAAATTTCTTAGTTATCAAAAATGGAAAAAAATAATTACTAATAATGGAAAGAATAAAATAATAATTAATCAAATGATTAGATAAAAAAATGTGATAATAGGGGTCAGAGGACATATTCAACAAAGGAATATCAAATAATCATTGCATAATATAGTCACATAGTACTCTTGGTGATAATGGAATACCCCATATTTTTGTAAAAAAATTTTTGAATGGGAGGTTATAGTGTTTATTGAAATTTAATAATGTTTGATTTTAATTTGGAACTATAATTGAGTTTGAGAAAAAGTTGGATCTAAATAAGCTTTAGCATTTGAATAAAATGAGTTTTTAGGCATACTAATTGACTAGTTCTATGAACCAATTGCTTTGTTTGCTATTGCAACTAAAGGGTTTTATTCAACTAAATCGATTAACTAAATTAGGGAATTGATTAACTGGTTGGTAGAATAATTGAATATTAGGCAAAATCAATCGATTGAATGGTCAGATTAAGTACATTTCCAAATTTTTTTGAAAAATTCCTTATACATAAAAAAAAACCTTGATAATCCAAGACGAAGCTAATTGCTAGAGATTCTTAACCCTTCTTATCATATATATGGTCCTAGTTGTTGCCTCAAACTAATTTGAGGATTCAATTTCAACAATTGAGGGAGGGGATAACCTCAAATTTTCATTCTTCCCTCTATCTCCTCTACACAATTATAGAATCATTACTTTAATTCCCATACTATCTTTTCCTGGCTAGGAAATTCCTTCCTATGTTGATCATTCATTACTTCCCTTATGTTTGATATTTTCTAGGTGAATTCGACCTACATTCTCCAAAAATTAACATTTTAGTTTTAGAAGGGAGGTTAGCCTATCTTTGAAAATATCCCCCTATTTACCTCAAATTTAAATGGTAGAAATGAGAATTTTTGATCTATGCATAACCCCACTCTCTCTTAAATCGATTTGTTGGATACAAATAGCCCTAATCACCACCTCTACTCACTTTTCTTTTAGCCTGTGAGGCACTCCAACTCTATAGCACCAGTGTTCTTTTCTCCCCACTTTAAACTTAATTTTGATTCCTTTCCACTCTTCTGATATTTTCTTTAGTTCCTTCTTATTTCTCTTTAATCAAGAGAGGGTTATATTTGTGAGGAAGTTGAGTCTCTCACTCTTAGTATAACTTTTCTTAAGTTTAGTAAGCCTATTTCCTTCTAATTTATGAAATTAGTCATCAAATTCTAATGTTTTAAATTTCTATTTTAAAGGTTTAAAAGTTGAGAATCTTCCATGTTATTTTTTCCCATTTATGGAAAAAAAATTATTACATCAAGTAAGTCATTCTCTTTTCTAAAATATGGCTTGATAAAGCATGTGATGTGTTGTATTACATAAAGTGATAACTTTATGGTTCTACATAAGAGTTTGGTTTCAGATTGATGTATGTTAACTTATTTGTGAATTCTAAGAAAATGTATGATTTGAGGGAAATAGGGTTGATTTCATTAATTGTGAAGCATATTTCAGTTTATAATCAGATGAAGTATTGGCATGATGCTATGACATGTTTTTATTTGTAAGTGGTAGAATTTTAGAGTATGATTGACGTGAAATTTTTTGTGTTATTTGGGGGAGGATAATTGACTGTTTAGCAAAACTAATTGATTGGTCCTTAGAATATTCAACTGGTTAACCCAAAACGATTGACTAGTAAGCTTGTAGTGACCTTGCTTTACATTATCACATCAACTATTTTGGCAGAACCAATCGATTAGCATCAAAACTGTCACCTAGTTTTTCCAAAATGATTAACCAATATGAGGTAACCTTAGGTTTGGTTGAGCCAAACCAATCAACTAGCTAGCCTAAATTAATTAATCGGTTAGCTAAACTGATTGAATGGTTGGCCCAAACTAACAGGCTAGTTAATAAAACTAATTGACTTGTTAGGATACACTAATTTACTAGTTTAGCCGGATTGTGTGATTTTGTTCTTTTGACTTAGATTTGTTTGATAATATGCTTACTACAACTATATGACTATTTGAAGATGGAAATATATCTGTTGACATAGTTTGACAACCTAATGGGTGGATTAAATGGAAAAAAATTCATGGCATACTTAATAGATTTTTTTAAAGGCATTAGAGGGAAAACCTAAAAAAGAACTTTATGAATTTAAAGGATAATATAATCTGGACTATCAAACTACTATGTGTTAATCTAATGGATTGATTAATATTTATCAAACATTAATGGAAATCCGCCTCATGATTGGGGCATTGGAAATGGTTAAGAGGGAATAAGTTAGCCTAAAGGGTCCATTGGTGGTTACTTGGCTTCGATCAAACTTTGTGTCCTTTGGTTTAGATAAACTTCCATGGTATGTGATACCATGGAGTGGTGCATAGTCCATCACTAGATAAAAATTTGGAATAAGAGTGTGACTAAAGAGAAAAATAAAACAAAAGGAAAAGGAATAGTTTAGGAAAATTCATTTATAAATAAATGACCTAGTGGATCATGTAAGTCAGAAAAATGGACTTATGGTGAACTATTTTCATCAATAATAGTACTCTAAATAATAGCTAGACAATATGTGTAGTAGATTGCATGTTGTCATATATAATGTTGTGTTATTTAGTAGGCATGATGAGTTGTGTATGGTATGAGTTTTTGATGCATGATACGACCATGATAGAACATATATATATATATATTTATATAGAATAGGCATGAAATATGTTAGTATAATCCCTATAATATATTGAAGCTTGTGTGTTTGTGACTCCTGTCCAAGAGTTGACTTGGCTTACTTAGTACTAAGTGTACTAGTGTGCCAGTTTTCTTAGTCACCTGGTCGTTTCCACAAGTAGAGGACCGCGTGTAAGTTTTTAAAGATGGTTAGTAGTAGGACTACCTTTTGTTAGGTGTGGGTTCTAAAAGCTAGGACATGTGAAGAATTTTGGGTGGTCCTTGATGGACCATAGTTTAGGACTATACCCTACTTTTGCTTCTATAATTTTAATACTTTTGCTTAATTTTTCCTCATGTATTTAAATATTTGTGGACTGTAAAGGTTTTGTACTTGAAAAACCTTCCTTGATATTTACATAATGTGTTTTGGCATACTCTACTTTGGTTTTTTTTTCATGGTTCTCAAACTTGTATTTATCATGACACTGATGGTCAACACCTATCCTATGTTAGGTGCGATAATAACATGTCGTTTTCCTAAGGGTTTAGTAGTTTCGTGCTTCTATAAAGTTTTTAAAACAAAAAAAATAGTTATGAAAAATGGAGGTTTTATAAGTTGGTATCAAAGCTAATTAAAAAATCTTCTCAAATTTTATATTGTTTAAGGTAATACCATAGGTTAGTATCAAGGCTTTTTCTTATAGGGGTTCCATTTTAAAGCCCTTTATCAAATACCACGTGACGTCATTAGAACTCCTTTGAAATTCCTTCTTAGTTTTAAATTGCTTGATCCTATATACATGTTATTTTAAATGATTTCCTAACTCTTTAAGCACATAGTTGAAAGTAAAGATTTTTCCAAGCCCTAAATGTCTCTGAGTGAGAGTGGGTTGGGGTAGATAACCTTTATACTAATTTGTTGTGCAAGTATTAATACTTGGTAATGGATCGCTTCTGATTAATCCTAGGATTTAGAATTTGATGGCCACTAATTTCCATTACAAGTGTGTCGAGGCATTTATGGAGACTATTTATGCATACATGGAATGTCAAATCCAAGCACCATTGGCACTAGTACTCACACTGATTCTCAAAGATTGGCTTAAAAGGACTAGACATCATCACCCACTAATCCTTGAGGGTCAGAAGGACCTTGACATTATAGAAAGATGGGTCAAGGACATGGAGAAGACCTTCACTAAATATGGGTGCCCTTTGGACAAGAAGATTGACATGGTGGTATATTACCTAAGGGGAAGAGTAGATGCCTGGTGGAGGAGTGTTCAGCGTATAGGCATAGATCCTATGGTTTGGGGATTGTTCCTTGAGGTGCTTTATGCCTCGTGCCTACCCTTCTCTTCTCCATATGAAGAAGTACGATGAGTTCATAGCCCTTCGGTAGGGAGGTATGTTGATATAGGAGTTCAACATAAGATTTATGTACCTAGTCTAATTTACTTGTATGTTGAAGTGAAGTAGATTTATCATTTCAAGATTAGAATAGGGATCAGATACTAAGAGTTATTAGTGGGAGTTAATACACTAAACATGGTGAGAATATATAAGTAGGCTTTGTAGGCTTCCCAAGTCATCCAAGCTCAAAGTGCCTAATTGGATGCAATAGGAAGTTTGAGCAGCATTAACATCCTTGCAATAGCAATAAGGCCTACTCTAGAGGTAGCATGTTGCTTTAAAATGGTAGGAGTATGGGGACAACACCAAAAATTAGAGGTCAATCTAGAGTATGTGCTAAGGAAAGGCGTTACTACTATAATCATTGTAGAGTAGATTACCTGGGAGTAGATTGTGGGGGCAACAAGGTGAATTGCTATGGATGTAGTATGGTGGGAGATAGATTCTATGAGTGTTGTGTTAGAGGTGGTAGTGTTCAAAGAGGTCAAGCTTGATCTCAGAGCACTGGATCTATTCAACATCCATAAACACATATTTTGAGGGTTCCTCTATCACTAGCTAGTTTTTCTCATAAAGCTAGTCATCCCAGATGCCAAAAAACTCACACCTTTTAGCAACGTTAGGGATCGGCCAGTGCCACTAGAGTTCCTTCAAGAGGATAGTTGATCGTGATTATCCAGTCAGATTTAGTATCAAACACATATGGTGATTCGTATGCATACTGTCTCTAACTTTCCAGCATGTGTATTGTTTGAATCTGGTGCATCATATTCTTTTATGTCATCTGCATTTGTAGCTAGAGCTACTTTACGTCCATAGAGTAGAATTTTCACTTCTATTGTGTTGCCATTGGGGTATAGGATTGTATGCTCTAGGTTTTATAAAGGGGTAGCCTTAATAGTTAGGGGAGTATAGTTTCCCTTATATCTTATGGAGCTCTAATTGCTTGACTTTGATGTAATTGACATGTTATGGAATTATCAACCGTTGACATATTGTGTGTAAGAATGTGTGGTTTAGAAAAAATCAAAGGGTATTAGGATCTTGTATCAAAAGTGTGAACCTAACCCCTCAGTAAAGGTCATGTCAATAAATGTGATGAATACCCTTGTTTGTAAGTGTATATGCTTTTCTTATGTAGTATTTGAGATAGCAAGGCCATTGAGAAACCATTAGAACAAATTACATTGATATGCTATTACCCTGATGTATTCCATGATGAGATTATAGGTATGCCACCTATTGAGATATTGATTTTATTGTGGACGTATTGCTAGGACATAAACGATATCTAAAGCCTAGTACCATAGCGCATCTACTATAATAACATATTTCTAGAAAACCCTAACTATTACCGGTAATTATGTATATTAGTTATAATAATTATTTTTAGTTATTTGATAGAAATATAATTTTTAAAATGTGTAATGTTATTATGACTACATAGTTATAAAATTTAATTAGGTTAAAATATACTAGAGAGTGTGTTGTAAATTTTAAACTTAGGTTGGGTCCTAACCAGTATCCGTTTTATCAAACAAGGGTAATGATATTTTACCTCATTTCCTTACCTAAATAATCTACCCTTACCCTATTATATATTTCTTACCTCACCCTACTCCCTCTACCCTAGCATAACCATCCTCCACACAACCCTTGAACCACATGCCTTCCTCTACCATGCTTGATTTTCTCCCCATGTTTTGCTCCACCTTCTCTCTCATGCCATCATCCATATAACTCCCTCCTCTATATCATTTTTTTGTGTCAAATGTTAACCCCCCCATGCAGCCCAAAATATGTCTCTTTCCCTAAGCTCCATCAATATTGAGTGCTAAACTACAAGCACATGACTTTATTATAGCACGTTAAGGTCGTATCCCATAGGGAATTCACAATTTAACTATAGATCTTCATCATTTTAGCTATTTAGATCACTATGTAATGATAATATGGGAGTAGATAATGAATAAATTGCAATGACTAACCAAATATTAATTTTGAAATGATAAATATAAAAACTAGGATTCAAGTTCGGTCTCGTCCTTAGTATTCAATAATGAATTAACATTTGATTATAGTATAGTCAAAATAGCTTTTAAAAATCATTCTAATGTAATTCTATAGCCTCATTCAAGGTCTAAGAATGTATTTAACATAATTCATTAACTACTTTTGGCACTAACAAATTAGATTAAATCCATTAAGTATATTCAATAGTCCCTAAAAATCAAATGTCTACTTTCATGATCATTTGAATTATTTCTTGCTTGTTAATTTCCAACATTGATTTCAACTATTTCTTTATAATAAATGTCTAAATACGTCAAATTCTTTCAAATCTGACTCATAATAGTGATTCTTAATATATGAAGAAACACATAAGAGCCATACATATAACATATAATTTAATTCATCATATTCATACCAAATCAAGCCCAATTCAATCATAGAAAAAGGAATTAATCATTCATGGTCTCAAGGAAATGTAAATAATAAAAGTAAAAAACATACATAATGTAACTACAATAAATAATGAAATAGAGAGTGGATAGATTAAACCATGAATTGACAATATAATGAGTTGACTTTAGAATTATAATACATGATTGTCCTCTTTTTATTTAGAAAATAAAATTGCATAAACTAAAATAGATTACATGGATTTTCTACTTTGGAAAATGGAGAAAGAAAATATTTTTAAAAAAATTCTCTTTAATTATCGAATAAAATTAGAAGAAGAAGTGGAAGAAGAAGTTGGAAAAAAGTGCTTGAAATAGGGGAAACATCGTGCTCAAAAGTGATGGTAACCACTGTTGCACATCTATGCAAGGTTACACAAGTAGTATTTGCAATAGTTTTACTTTTCATGCTCCCTCCTATATTCTACATGGCTTTGCAAGGTGTGTGTGCTAAGGCCATAGAAAAAATTTGCTTGTGGTTGGGCTAGGTCAAGGGTTGCACGGGTGTGCACCTAGTTGTGCTATAGCCGTGCAACAATTTTTTCTTGTTCCTTTTGTTTCCTTTCATCCTCTTTTTAGCTCCTTAGCTATCTTAACTTATCCATAATAATATGAGGTTGATTATCTTCCTTTAATACCTTTCATGTTTTGTTTGTTCTTTGATTACATGTGCCTCTTCCTTAGACTTTTCCACTTTTGTGCAGATTATTGAAAAATAATTACCACGAGTTTAGTAACACAAACAAGAGTCTTAAACTATGATAATTCTCATAACTCATCTTGAACAAAGTTATAAAGCGAAGGCAAAGCAAGGTAAAAATATGGAAAATATTTACTTTATCAACTCCCCCATGTTTACCCTTTGCTTTTCCTCAAGCAAACTCCAAACATAATAGAGAAAAGTTAGATAGAATAGAATGAGATCAAAGCCATAGATGATAGGATAAAATATGTGAGCAAGATATTAAATCACTAGACCGATCTATATTCTAAGCATTAATAGTAAGAAAATGAACATAAATTTGTGAATACTCCTTAGTTCTAACTCATAAATTAGCATTAGTATAACACCCTAAGACTATTTAGGATCATGTAAATGCTCATCCTTATAAGACCAAAGTTTAATAAAGAAGTATAATTCCTCACTTTAGAAAATTTTAAATACTCTATGCTCATGTTTTTTTAGGATGAATTTGTTTCGCTAAAAATTCTCCATACCGATTATGATAAACCATATGCTTGCATGTATTCTCATCCTCCACCACTAAAATACATTGTGTAAAGAAAAAAAATAATAAGGTTTTACAAAATGTGTAATGGGGCTAGGGTAAAGGGTAGGAAAATTCTAGGATTATAGTTAAATTCTTGAAAATAAGTGGAGCATAGCAATAAGAATATTTTCCACAATTTGAGATGAATAATGTACTAAACTACTCCAAAATATACTAATCAAGGCCTTTTTTCCATTAATTCATCTCTACCCATCAAAATCATATGCTTACTTACCCACATATCAACTTCAAGACTTTTATTCTTCTCTTTTTCTTCTTTTCTCTCTTGTTTTTTAGATTAAGAAAAAGAGAATATGAGAACAAAGAGGATAAAGCTATATTTAGATTATTTAACACAAACTCTACCAAACACTTTTATTACACCCCTATGCTTATTCTTAGTATTCCTACATTCAAATACGTTCAAGAGTTATCACTCCCTAGTTCTCTAGGGTAAGGTAATAACTCTGAATCATGGCTACTAATGTAGGTTTTCAATTGAAGAAATATGTTTTAAGCTCAAAGAGGTTTAAGCAAAGGAAATAAATTTCATTCGGTAGGTAATTTGGCTAATGTAGCTATGCTAATAAAACATGTGCCTCAATCATCTTAATGAATGTATAAGTCATATATGGCCTTAAAGAAAATTCATGCAAGTTCTAGTTTTACACATCAAGGGAATATATACATAATTAGAAAATAGTAAGGCTATATAATAGATAGATAGTCAATAATGCTCACAACTAGGAGTGAGGCATGCAAAGGAGGGTACAATTGAGGTGTGTGTGGGTCAGAGGGGAAAGTACTACACAAGTAGCACATAAGTTGGGAGTAACACACAAACATGGGGTGTAAGGGGTGCATGGTAGTGTTAGGTGTGCATGGGCTAACCATGCCCAATAAAAAATGAATGGGGTGGCAGAAGAAGAGGAAAAGGAGTGTGGTTGTGTAGTAACCCATTTGTAGACACCATAATCATAAATTAAAAATTATGTGTAATTAGTTATAATAATTATTATAAGATATTCTATATTAAATGTGTTATTTGTATGCATATTATTATGGAATATTATATATATAAATTTAATTAGGTTAAATTAAAATAAAATTTGGGTTATTAATTTTAACCATAGTAGGGACCTCGACCTATATATGTTTTATTGAGAAACCCTAATTTTACTAACATGATGTCTTTCTCTGTTTTATCTTATCGATCTAACATCTTACCCTATTATTTTCTTATTTTTTTGCCTACCTACCTAACCTCTTCCTCCCCCATAATTGTATTCTTTATGCTATCCTCCCTTCACACCAGCTTTACATGTGTTCTCCTCACCTTGTCTTGCTCGACTTGCTCCATTCATGGAATCATCCATTTATGCCTCCTCTCATCTTGCTTTCGGTGTTCCTAATTCAGAACAACTAAGAAACCATCTTATTTCCTCTCCTTCATCTCCTTTCTCTCTGTTTCTAGTTTTTATTTGAACCAATATCACCCACCACCAAAACCAACCACCACAACACCTCACCACCAAAAACTAACAAGTACTACCATTTTCTCCCCATAAACCATGAGCACCACCTCTCCATTAAATAACCTTGTCATCACCCAACCAGCACAACCTCAAACCATTTATTTTCTTTCCACTATCAGGCCGTATTTTATTTTTCATTGACGCACATAACCATGCACCCATCACATGCCTCAATGGTGACTATTTTAAAGACGCATGGATGGCTTCGTGCACTACCTATAAGTGCATTTTCTCCTCACCTATGTATCTCGCACACAACTCATGCTCTTCTCTTTTTACTTTATCTTCACATGCCCATTCCCCTCACCCACAACCCATACACACCTTTTCTTCTCTAGCCATGCATGCATTGTATGCAAGATCGTGCCCTTTGGTCCTTTCCTTACACTATCATGCTCTTCATGTGTATTCTTCACCTAGCCTACCCTTTTGTGAACCAGCGTTAGTGCATCCCTCTTTGTTGTAATAAGAATTATTGATCCTCCTTCCTTAATAATGGCAAGAAGTGGCATTGTCCCCTCTTTTTCATCAACAACAAATGTTGTTCCTCCTCCTTGTTGTGTGAACTTATGTAATTTTTGCTCCGTTGTTGCCTCACATAGCTCCTTTACCTTATTATTTTCTAAACCTTTTCTTGATTTTTTTTAGTTAATTTAGGTTTATTATTGTGTTGTGTTAGATATTAATATATATGTTGTTGTGTTTTGATTTCTTACGCAACCTCTTAGGTATTGTGGAGAAGACAATCTTTTGTGCTTTTGTGTAGCTTAGATTTAAGTATATCCAATAACTCATGAGATGGTAGAATTTATATGTGAGAATAATAGGTTGTTTATATCTTGAACCAAGCTAGGGTCTTATATTATATAAATGATTAGAATGCATTATCAAATGATAAAATTCTATTAAATAGTTGGTACATATGTTCGACTTGTTAATTATAAGTGATATGCATGTATAATTTACTAAACGGTAATGTATGCATATATAGGATTTTTCTAGAGTTCTAAAATTCCTAAGATATTATATTTATGTTATGTTAAGCATTCCATGCTTATCATTGATGTGTATCTAGAGTTTATATAAATAATATGAAATTATACATGCATGATTATGGTTAAAACATGATAATTGCTATTCACATGTTCTAAGGTAAAAATGCTCCCTTACGTGCAACATGATGATAATTTCCATTTTAAATGTACAACACTATGATGTACTTAGACCATGTGTGGTAGGTGTATTATCCCATGGCATGTTAGCCTTCGCGGCAGGTGCACTCAATGTGTAGCTGGTGTGGTATCCCATTTTTTGTGTACGCTGCTATAACTTTTGTTCATGTTGAAGAATTGGGTGTAGTTGAATGACTTATATTAATTATCAAAAATTATATGATCAATAAAGGAAAATTTATAATTTGAGTTACACTACGTGGTTACAATGCATTTACCATATTATTATTCTTCCATGATCTTCATGTATGCATGCCTTGTTGTATTAGTGACATGAGCTTGAGTGTTATTTTATATTTGTATGCTTATCACCATGCTAATATATGACTTCAATGAGCTACATAATCCCTTAATATATTTTAGGCAGTCTATTTTTCTATAGTTCACCGTACTAATACTACACTTGTGTGGTCACTGTGATAATTTGGCTTCTTATCTAGGGAGTGGATGACAATTTGCAGGGGTATGATTATAAGTTAGAGTATGCTAAGAGTGATACCATGGGTTGGTAGTTGACCATTGCTTAGGGTTCTAAGAGTTGCTATCTCGTGTAGTTAAGAGTTAGGCTAACTGATTAGGTGTATTTTTCCCACTATATTGAGATGTTTTTTTTATTCTTATAGGTAATTTAAACTCTTACCTTCGATTCCTATAGTTGGATTTTGTAAACTCTCATACTCCCTTCTATCTATAGTATTACTATTCTCATCACTATCTTCATTAGTATTGTTATTAGGCATGCATTCTTTCGCAATTATTCTATTTTACCTAGCATAAGGCATGGGTTAGGTGTATATCATAGCTCTCTCATGGTTGATGTGGTGGTAACTTTCCCTGTTATTCCTTTTCAAATGCTTCTGAGTTGTCTTCAAAATAAAATTTTTTGGTTAAAAAATTAGGGGTGTTACAAGTTGCTACCACATCTTATGGTTTGCAAAAAAAAATTTGGTATCATTTAGATTTATATAATTTGATTTATTATATGAGTGAGCATTAGTTTAGGTTGGGAGTTGGCCTTAAATTTATAATATAGGACTAAATGCTGGCCTTAAGTGAAATGTTCTATCTTCATGTGTACTAACTATGTAGCTACTAGTTAGCCTTTTCTATTGTGATTTAGTATTTTAGGACTTCGATGGCTATAAACTAACATATCAATCTTTTCATGGAGACATTTATGGCCTACTTAGAGAGGCATATTCAACATGAGGACGCTCTGCAACTGTTGCTTCTACCTCCTTTTCTGGTGCCACTACCAGAGGATTGGCTTCGCATGGTTGATCTTCATTGCCCATCAGTCTTTTAGGGCCATAAGGACCTGAATGTGTTAGAGCATTGGTTGAGGAACTATGAGAAGATCTTTGTAGCTAGTGGCTGTCTAGAGGATAGGTGTTTGTACATTAGAGTGTTCCACTTGCGAGGTCATGTTAACGAATGGTAGAGAGGTCAATAGCAAGGAGGAGCCATTACAAATTAGTGGGAGTATTTCGTTGATACATTAAGGGCATTGTTCTACCATACTCACTTAAGGATGGCAAAGTATGAGGATTTCATGGCATTATATTAGGGTACGTTTATGGTGGAGAAGTACTACAATCGTTATTTAGATATATTCTATTTTTTCTCCAAAGGTCAACACTGGTAGGAGGATGAAGGTTAACCAATTTTAGTTGGGGCGTCATCTGAGGATATAGAAGATGTTATTGGGGACTTATGCAAAGGACTTATAGGCCATGTAAGATTACACCTTAAATGCATCAGTGATTGCATAGTCCTATAGTGTTTAGTTAGGGTCCAAGGGGAGGTTTGAGGGAGATCATCCCCAAAGGGTAGAGAAGAGGTTTTAGGCCTTAGATAGTCATTAATCAGGGACAATACCTTACTATGGAGGGTAGTTGAGTCATCCAGCTGTAAGAAACTTCATATGTTAGCAATATAGTTAGAACCACATAAGGATGGATTGTCCTTAGAAGATGGTTTTATGTCATGGCTAAGGTAGGATGGGGAATTTTCAGTTTGATTGGCACACTATTAGGGTTAGTATCTTGTAAAGGAATTCACGTTTATATGGTGTGGTGTCTCAAATGCCACTAGTTTAGAGGGATTATCCAACAAATAGTGGAACTAGTAGGACCACTCTACGATAGAGGTCTTGGAGGCCTCGTACCTTTTAGCTAGGGTAGGGCTTAAGTAGTCTTACAAGACCACTTTCATGTAGTAGCCTGAATGTCATAAATTAGTTGGAGACTATCGGGCGGCAAAATGTCGTTAAGGGTATGTTCATGTTTTTTTCTTACTTATGTGTTATTCGACTCAGGTGTTTCGCACTCGTTTGTGTATATTGCTTTCATAGCTAGGATAGCTATGATTCCTTCCAATAGGATAGAGACTTCTGTTGTGCTCTCATCTAGGGATAGATTTTCATGTACTAGGTTGTATAGAGATGTGGTCTTAGTCATTAGTGAATTTGAGCTTCTGGTAGACCTTATAGAGCTTGAAATTCATGACTTTAATGTAATCCTTGGGATGGATATGTTCTCGAGATATCAAGCTATAATATATTTCACACAAGAGCATGTGAATCTTAAAGAATCAAAGGGTATTAGGTTCTCTTACCAGAGATGCGACACTAGGCCCTCGGTGAGGATTGTGTACGAGGGTGTGCTTAGTATGTTGTAATGGAATGGGTTACCAATCCACTTATGTAATTTTTGGGATCTGGGTGTTGAGGAGACATTAATCTAGGGTCTCCGAGTGGCATAAGAGTTTCTATGCATATTTCTTGATGAGATCCCAAGTATGCCACTAATGCATAAGATAGACTTCATGATAGATCTTCTATTAGGGATAGAGCTTATGTTGAAGGCAACCCATCTCTTGGCTCTGATTGAAATGGCAAAGTTTCACACATAGTTGGAGGAGTAATTTGAGAAGGGGTACATTTGACAGTGTATATGGCCTTGGGGAGCACCGATCCTTTTTGTAAGAAAGAAGGATGGTGGGTTGAGGCTCTACATCGATTACCGAGGATTAAACTAGGTCACGGTGAAGAACCTTTATCCTTTACCTTGGATTTATGACATTTTTGATATACTTTGTGGGTATACACTATTTTCAATGATTGATCTACGATTGGGGTATCATTAGTTGAGGATCATTGAGAATGGCATATAGAAGATAACTTTAAGGACAAGGTATAGCCATTATAAGTTCTTCGTGATATAATTTGGACTCACAAATGTGCCAAGCCTATTCATAAAATGCTTCTTCTAGTAACATGTTGATCAGTTTATTGTGGTCTTCATCGGCAATATCTTGATTTACCGTAGGACTCGTGAGGAACATGAGCAACATCTCAAGCATACTTTTGCTTTGTTGAGGACCCATCAATTATATTCCAAGCTCTCAAAGTATGAGTTTTGGTTTGATAAGGTGGATTTCCTTAGTTATGTCATCTCAAAGGAGAGTGTGATAGTGGACCCTTTAAAGATCCTAGCCATATCAAAAGGGTTAGCACCAACAAATGTTAGGGAGGTACATAATGTTTTAGGACTGGCAAGCTATTACAGACATTTTGTTCAAGATTTTTCTAGAATTTATCATCCTTCAAGTGCCTTGTTAAAGAAGGCATTACACTTTCACTAGCATGAGAAGTGCGTCAAGAATTTCTAGTAGGTCAAGTGGAGGTTAAATTTAGCTCCAATTTTTACCTTGACATCAAGTATAAAGGTGTATAGTGATGCATCTAAGAATAGTTTAGGGCTTGTGTTGATGCATCATTGGAGGGTAGTTGCATGTGCTTATCACTAGTTAAAGGGGCATGAGTGGAACTCTCCAACTCACAACCTTGAGCTATTTGTAGTGATTTTTGCCTTGAAGATTTGGAGAAATTCCTTATATGGAGTGAAGTGTAAGTTCTACACAAATTATAAGAGCTCAAGTACATTTTCAATCAGCACTAGTTGAACATGAGACAACGAAGATGGCTAGAGTTGGTTAAAAAATATGATTTGGAGTTAACTTACCATGAGGGTAGGGCTAACATTGTAGAGGATGCTCTTAGTATAAAGATTTCACACTCCTTATGTTTGTTAGTTATTTTAGACTGGATTTGGCAAGATCTTCAAAATTTGGGTGTTGCGATCATTAGGTTTCAAGATCTTGAGATAAGGATAAGTGCTCTCATGATCACATTGACCAATTTCAATGAGATTTGGGCTATCCAGCTAGGAGATTTCAAGCTTAAGAGGATTAATCAAGCTATTGCAACAGCTAGAGTAGTGGTATTTTATATTTTTTTTTACAATGGCAGTACTCGTTTCCAAGGTAGATGGTGTGTTATGTAGAGTTGTGGGGAGTTTAAGTAGAAGTACCTAGAGGAGGGTTATAGAGTGCGTATTCCGTCTATCTTGTAGGAGATAAGTTGTGCATTGACTTGAGGCGGATCTTTTGGTGGCCTTGTATGAAGTCGAAGGTTATACACTTTGTAGCCAACTGCTTAACTTAGGGGAAGGTAAAGGTATAACAAAAGCATATAATAAGGTTGGTTACGACATTAGAGGTTCCCAAGTGGAAGTGGGACTACATGTTGATGTACTTTGTGGTTGGGTTATTGAGGACATACAATGGTTCAAATTTAATTTGAGTGGTAGTTGACCAGTTGACCAAATCAATAGTCTTCATACTAATTAATTCGACTTAGAGTATGGAGTAGATGGCTAATTCTTACATGAATCACATGGTATAATACCCATACCCAAGGACATTATGTTGAATCAAGATTCTAGATTCTTATAGCAATTCTGGTAGAATTTGCAAGTAGCTTTTTGGACGCATCTAAAAATGAGAACTTATTTCCATCCGATAACAAATGGTTAGAGTGAGTGTATTATTCAAACTTTAGAGGATATTATTCAAGCTTGTGTACTCAAGTTTCAAAGTAGTTGGGAGGATCATCTAGACTTGATAGAATTATTCTACAATAATAATCACCATGAGATCATAGAGATGACACCTTATGAGGCACTCTATAGACAAAAGTGTCGTAGTTCTATGTATTGGAGAGACTCAAGTAAGACAATTATGTTGGGACCAGAGATGATAGAGGACACTATTAGGCATATTAGACTAATTTGAGATAGGATGAAGGCTTCCCAAGATATACATAAGAGTATGCAAATCTATGGAGGAGGAAAAATGGGTTTTAGGTAGGTGATCGATTGCTTTTGAAGGCTTTACCCCCAAGGGGTGTGATATGTTTTGGTTAGAAGGGAAAACGTATCCTGAGTTATATTAGACCATACAATATCTTAGATTGGGCTAAAGAGGTTGCTTACCGTCTCACCTTACCTATTAATCTTTTGTGCATGCATATTATTTTTCACATCTCTTAGTTGATGAGATATGTGGTAGACTAGTCACATATCATTTAGCTAGAGAAGATTGAGCTCAACGAGGCTGTCTTATGAGGAGCAAATATCGATGATCTTTGACACCAAGACTCATGAGACATGTTCAAAAGTCATTCCACTAGTGAAAATTTTGTAGTCATGTTATGGAGTTGAGGAAGCCACCTATGAGTCTAAGGAGGAGATCAAGAAAATATATCCACAGCTTTTCATTTAGGTATGTTGTGCAGGTAATGATGTCTCTTGTAAGGGGGTAGTACCCTTCTCTCATCTACTAACTCTTAGTTGTTTTCATATGATTTTGATTCGAATCTCTTTCTAATCTTTATGAAAACTTCTAATTATAATCTATTTATGTTAATGAATATTATTTGGTGCTCCAAGATTATTTGTACATTATTAGACTACTCTATGATTTTTAATTAGCTAAATGTTCCCTTAATGCAGTTTTTGAGCCATATCTCACCTTTTCTATTTTCCTTCACTTTCCTCTATCTTTTGGTGGCCATAGCTACATTTTTGACTTTCTACACCACTTTCCTAACCTAACAAACCTCTACCATATGTTTTCCTAATCATATGTTACCTACCTTACATCAATTTGTGACATTTATACAATTTGGGTTACTCACAGTCAACCTAAGTTACAATTCCCTCTCTCCCACTTTAGATTATTAACTATCACCCTCTTCTATACACCCTATTTCTGATGAGATTCACTATTCACTTTATGCACTTGTTCATTTCCTCTCTTTTCCCTTGTGAAAATTTCCAAAGTATTTGGTATTCTCCACTTTTACTCTATTTTCTTCTCTATTGGGAAAAACATAGGATTGACTCTTATTCCCTATCCTTGGTAAAAATTATGATCTCTTTTTTCTTCCCCTAAACGTAGCTTTAGCTTTGCCTTGTTTCACTTAAGCAATGAAGGGTTAAAAATTTGAGGATAGTTGAGGACCTTGGGTTTTGGTTTTGAGTTTCAATTATGAGAAAGTTTCTATTATGTTATATTTCTTTTCTTATTTGTTTTAATTTTATTTTTATTAAGTTTTGATTGTTGATTATCTTACGAATTGAGGTATTGGTAGACATTTGTCAAGTTAGAAGTTTTTTGTGCTAGAATAATTACTAAGAGGTAAGGCATTCTTATTTTTAATATAAATAGGTTCTTTTGTTACTTATTGTGGTTCCATTGTTCTTGATGTGTTTTTGTGTTGAGCATAAGTTAATTATATTCTTGGGTTTGAGCATGTGGTAGAGTTTTCTTCTTGAAATTTAAGAATGAATTTGGAAGTTTGAGCATGATTTCATTGAATGCCAATATTATCATGTATCCATGTAATTCTATGTATGGAACATGTCTTTTCACATGTTTCATAACATAGGAGCATGATAGGATTAATATCGTAAAGGTTAGTGAATTTTGGGTAGATGGATCACAAGTTTGGATGGTGTTTTACCCAAACTAGTCAATTGTTTTGTTAAATCCACCAACTGGTTGTGTGACCAATCGCTTGATTTGTAAATTTTGATCCTCTAGTTGTGAGATATACCAACTGGCTCGATGAACCAATCGAAGGGTTCCTATGACTAGTTAGATGGCTTGCCAAACCTATCGACTAGTGACCTTGTGACCAAAGTGGTTTGGCTTGTGCTTCGATGCATCAACTTGTTGGGCCAAACCATTAACTAGTTTTATTTTTAGTTTAGGTCTTATACGACTATACCAATCAACTTGTCTCAAGGACTAATCAATTGGTCTGGTTGTATCCTGCCATGTTCATTATTAATTGTTTTTTCTTCTTTTTGGCCATCTATGTTATTATATGTATGTAATTACAACATTTAAATCATGATTATAACTAGGGTTGTAAATAAGCCGAGCCGAGGTAGGATAGGTCTCGGCTCATTTAATAAACAAGCCGTAAAATGAGGCTCAAAATCAACTCGTTTATAAAAGAGTTGAGCTTTTAACAAGCTTAGCTAAGTTAGCTCATGAGTTTTTATGGTAAACGAGCCAAACTCACGACTTTTTTCACTATAAACAAGCTCAAGCCTAAAATTTTCATGCTCAAGCTAGGCTTCAAATGAGGCGAGCTTGAGCCTTATTTTAGGCACATTTAACAAAATAAATGAACCAAACTAAGCCCAAAAATTTTATGAGCCAGCTATACTTGTTTACAACCCTAATTACAACCATTTTTACCTTGGAATTTAATATGGATCAAAATAATGATAAATGGGCCTAGCATTGGGTAAGTTTGTGTCATCTTTAAACACCCTGTCGGTGATATATATATATGTGTGTGTGTGTGTGTGTGTGTGTGTGTGTGTGTGTGTGTTGTGACGTGTTTGATATTATCACTTGGAAACTATAATACCTCAAAAATTTTCAAAATAAATATATAATAATAATAATAATAATAATAATAATAATAATAATAATAATGATAATAATAATAATGACAATAACACAACCAACAATAATAAGATAAAATATAACATTTATTATTTAGCCTAATTTTGAGATATTATTTTAATTATCTAGTTTAAAATAAATTATAGGCAAATTATAATATTTTCCATTAATTTATCCAAAAACCCAACATAAAATTTCCACTAATTTCATTTTTTTCCCCTTTCTTTTTTCATTTTTTTTTTTCTTCTTTTCTCTTTTATTCCTTTTTCCTTTTCTTCTTTTTTTTTTCTTTCTTCCTTTCCGACCTAGGTTGCGCTAAATCTAGCCCAAGCTCCCCTCCTTGCTCTCTTCTTTTTCACCTTAGCTGACCTAACCTCCCTTCCCTCTACCTTTTCTTTCTCCATGGGTTACTGGCCTAACTCCCCATTCTTTTGATTTCTTTCCCTTTTTCTCCCTCCCTTCTTTTCTCTTTTCCTTTTTTCTTCCCATCTCTTGCCTTGTGCATACCTCCCTCGTGCCAATCCACCCCCTTTCATTTTTATCGCCAATAGCTCCGTTGCACAAAACCAAGCTCCCCCTCCCTTTCCCTTCTTAGCCATGTAGGAAATATACGATGCCATGCACCTACATAGTCCCCTTTACACCCCCATGGTCCCCCTTGCACCCCCTCCACCTTCTACCCTTGCAGCTGCCCCTACCCTCATGCTATTGCGCTATCCTTCCCCCTACAACCAACCATCTTTATTGTCTTCCCCATGTCCTCACCCCTTCCCTACCTATAAATACCCCCTTTCAATGCCCCTCTCCTCTTCTTCTTCATTGTCAAACTCCCCTGCTGATGCAGGAGCATCCATTGAACATAATGATTATCATATTCATTATAATCCTCAAGGTAAGGAAGATGATTAAGTTTTCTTAATGTTGGAGCCTATCATGTTAAATACTCTTGATAATTCTTATATGCTTGACATTGAAAAACATTCAAGTTATTCTTGTAGGTATGTTTCATATTTGCAAGAAGATGATGTTCATACACATTGATGTGTACAATTATTCCAAGGAATGCAAGGCTATGACATACATGGGATGATACCTTACAACAAGAGATAAAGTGATGATATTCATTATTTGTATAAACTTGTTTTAAACCCTAACCCTAAGTATATTTTATGTAAGTTAGGGTATGGCTATAATTTCATATATGTATCTTAGTCTATTGTATAGCTTTATAATATTAATCCTTAGTATCATTTAACCAATGATATTATGCTATGGATTAAGGTTAATATGGTCTTAATGCAACCATGATTAATGGGCTAGATTAGGTGGGTAAACTTGTCTGGTTAAGGAAGCTCACCACCGAGCTTATTCTTTCCTATATATACCCTGTTGTGCGCCACATTGTATGTAGAATATTGAGTGAAAATTTTAATCAAACTTTAAGCAAGAGAGATAAATTCTAATCCTCCCTTTTGGTTATACATTGAGCAAGGAAGATCTGGGATAATTCTTATCTTTAAGTCAACACATTTGAACACCTTCAAATCTGCTGAAACACCTTCATCTTGTAACATCAATTTCTTCATCTATAATCCACCAATTCACTTCATTCTTTTTGCATTAGATCGTGGGTGACAACTTCTACTAAAAATTTTGATCCAACCTTCTGTCACTTTGATAAAAACCACATCACCTGCTCTGCATGCCCCCCATTTTCCATCTACTCTAGCCGTCATTGTTATCGCTTCTAGGCTACACTCCCAAGATCCTCACCTTTTCCCTCCCTACACCCTCTTGCACCTGCAAAGCCCCATTTCCCCTCCTTATCTCCTTACTTTTTCTCCCCAAACCTATAGTCGTGCAGGCTGCACCTCCCTTACACCACCTTGCACCACCGCCACCGCCGACAAACTCCTCCCCTCCATTTTCCTGTCATTTCTCCTCCACCCTCTTGGCTACACCACCACCAACTGCCAATCCCACCACCATAACCCATTCTCCCCCACAATCCTATCTAGTTCTAACACCATCCTCAACTCCCAAGTTGTTAACCCCACCATTTTTCACAACAAAATTGGATGCCACCCTTTTATCGCATTGCCCCCGCCACTGTTACCACCGTTGCACCACCACGTAACTTTTATTCCCCATTCTAGTCACCACCACTCCCCTTCCTCCCTTTGAGTTTCATTTGAAGTTATTTCCTTTTTATTTTTATTATTATATTTAAAGAAAAATAAATGAAAGAAAAAGGAAAAGATGGCCTAAGTTTGTATATTGTCATTTTTCTAGGGAATGTTTTAGTGACTGTAAGAGAGGAGACATAGGTGTAACACCCTATTTTAGGAACCTTAATTATAATTAATAATTGTGTGTGATTAGTTATAATTATTATTTTAGGAGGTTTAGTATTAAACGTATTATTATTATGTATATTATTACGACGGTTTACATATAAAAATAATTAGGTTAAAAAGTTGATAGAAATTGAACTATTTATTTTAATCCTAATTTATACCCGAAAATCTTAGCCTAATTATTTTATGAATAACCTTGACCCATAACCCAAAATAAATCTCTAAAATTTATTCCCGATTATTTCATCTCTTCTGTTCTATTAAATTTATCCCAATTCATATTAGTTTTCTCGAATTATTTTTCAATCCGATACTCTAATCTACCCAAACTAAATCTAAAATAAAATATAAAATATCTATTTCTACTCTACTTCTACCATCTACTTTCCCTATTTCCCCCTTACCTCACTCAACCCATTACCTTATTAGAGCCCCCTCTGCAATTTTTTTACATACACACGCACACTACACACCCTCACAAACCAAACAACCCTTCTCCCGTGCACCCAACTCTCTCTTTTTCTCTACTATGTTTGGTTTCTGCCCGTTCACTCACCCTTCCCCGAGCCAAACCAAGCCCTCCTACATTATACATAAACACGCATACACTCCACCCACCCTCCACTACCCAACCCCCTACTTATCTTATCCAAATATCCCAGCTCCCATCCACCACGGTCCCCACATCACCACCAACCACCAACTTTCAACCTACACATCACCACATACCATCATCCAGCAACCGTATCTCACCAACCCATCGCAGCCCACAACTTTTAGCGCCACACCCAGCTCCCCTCCCCATCACAGCCCCTAAGCCATCTCCTCATCCCCATCCTTGCCCAACAACCCCTTCCTTCTTCTACCCCTTCAAGTCAACTAACCACCATCCCACCATTACCTCTAATCCCTAGCCTCCTCCTTCTTCCTACTTGCAACCTCCCCTTCTCTTTCTACACATCACCACAAATCCATCCAACACAGCCAACCCACACCACACCAGCCCAGCAGCACCACCACCACACTTCCCATCACTAGCCACCACCCATAGCTACCACTGACCAGCACTACCGCAGTTGCCATTCTCCACCACTATCACCATCTCCTTCCTCCACCTCCCCCGACTAACCCCTTTCTTAGTAGCCCTTCCTCCACATGCACGGCTCACGCTAATGTGTAGCATGAGTTGTGTGTGGGGTATTAATAACTTATGGTACCCATATTAAATGTATGAAAGTTTGATTAACAAGACCTTATAATTTTAATTGTATACTGCTAATTTTTGTTTTTGTTGGAATTCAGGTAGCCATTATACCCTACTAAAATAATAAATATTTTGTGATAGCACATTAGGGTTTTAGGTGTATGAAAATATGTTAAGCATAATTTATTACAACATAATTATGTGTTAATTATTATTATCATGAAAAGGGTAAAACAAGCATGTTATTTGATGTAAAATATTGTGGGTACTAAAGTATGATTAACATGATTCTAATGAATGAAAAAAAAAATTGTGTGATAAGTATGCATAAAATAATAGGCTGAGCATGCTTAGATATAATTATGGATGTATGCACTAGGGGTAATTTATTCATTTTTAGTGTGTTATGATATTTATCCTAAACATCATGTTTAATATGTATTATCTATTGTTGATTATATGATCATGTTTTTTGTACATTTTTAAAGTGTATGATAGGGTTTTGTATACAGAAACAAGTGTAAGGGAAAAATGGTCTTTTGAAATAGCTGATAATTTAAATTGCATGATAAGTAATTAAATTATTTCATTTTAGGCTTTCCACGATAAATTAATAAACAAAATTGATTTAGTGTTTAAATTAATTATAATCCGATAATGATTGTCTTAAGGTTATTTTGGTTATTTTGACTTAATGTGCCCAAATATGAATAATTGGAAATAGGATGGTCTTAAACTTTTAATAGGTTGACCTTAGTGTTGACTTTGACCTTGTTTTAGACCGTTAACCTTAGGATTGATTTGGATAATTGGAAATAAAGGAAGAATGGATAAGTATGGAAATAGGAATGATTGTGTAAAATGTGTTATCTGTGATCACCTTATAAAATACTAATACGTAAAGTGGAAGACCTCAAGTTTGGGAATGGTTTCTCTCTGCGGATAGCTACCCTAGAGAGGAGGTAGGAGTCCTTGAGTTGTTTGGTTTTTCATTGTGTCATTTTTGCCCCAATAAGACTTTAGTCTACTCTATAGGTGATCTACGGGTCCTATAGGGGGTATCAATACTTGAGAATTAGATGCCCAAGGTGAGGAGGGTACTGTGTGCCTCTTGTATCAGTATGACCAGAGTATTGTTATGCCTCTAGGTTAGATGATTGGAGGGTACAGTGATGCCTTGTGTGTTGATATGACCGGTGTACTTTTATGTCTCTGGGTTATTATTATATCCCCCTCGAGTAAATAAAAATGAAAATGATTTGATTTGATTGGAATGATTATTACTGGATATTAGATTAGTTTGTAGTAGCCTCCATGCTACCTATGGTTTTGGTAGCAGCCTTTGTGCCTACATATGGTTTTGGTAGTAGCCTTTGTGCCTACTTGCGATATTATGTATTTTATTATATTATACTTGCAAGTATACTTGTGATGTTATGGATTTTAGTATACTATACCTATAAGTATACCTTTGGTGATCTGTTTTTATTATATTGAACTCGTGAGTATACCTGTGATGTTATGGATCTTATTATAGTATGCCTGTGAACATACTTGTGATGTTATGTGTTTTATTATATTATACCTATAAGTATACCTGTGATTTTATGGATTTTATTATATTGTACTTGTAAGTATACATGTGATGTTATGGATTTTTTTATAGTATACCTTTGAACATACCTATGATGTTATGAATTTGGTTGGGATTGATGCTAAGATATGAGTCATGCTGTGAATGTTATGATTGATTATGCTGGATTTTAGGTTCTAATTATTACTTTTGAGAGCATCTCTAGTATGTTTGTTTGATAAGCTTCCAATTGTTTCAGATAAATATAAATGAGTAGCATGCGACCTTGATAGAATTTGATTATCTAAATGATTATTGTATATCAATGATCGTATGAATACTTAAATGTCTTATACCATGGTTGTTGTATGTTTTGCATGTGTTCCATACTAGTTTTTCATATTAGTTTGGTATAAATGGTTATTCAGTACCATAGTACTAATGAGTTCCGTTTCATGGTCCCTTATCTATTCAACAAGCAGTGATGACTCTATAAGTGTACGTTGAGGGTTTGACTTGATGGCTTCTATAGAGGGTTAAGAGTTAGGACTATCCGGTGTTTGCCTCAACATTTCTTATTTGGATATTTGGTGAACTCTTAAGTCCCTTCCTATTTCCCTTTGTTATATTGCAACTCTTTGCTTGATCTTTTTGTTTGTATCAGGACAATGTAATTTTTAATGAAATTTCTATCTTACTTTTGTTATAAATGTTATGCAAGTAGAGAAATGTTTTAGCCTTAGCACTTGGTATAAGAATGGTATAGGAATGCCAGAATTATACTAAGTATGGCAGAAACACCCCATATTTTGTGATTAACGCTTCCAAAATGAAATGTTTTTGTAGTAAAAATGGGGGTGTTATAGTAGGTTATTCATGATTAGAGATCGAAGTTGTTTCAGTAAGTATATTATCATAGCTAAGACCTTGTTTTGTTAAAAATGTGACTTTATTATGTACTAACAGTACATACATAAAATATTAGATGGTCTAGGGTTGTATGCACAGCATAACTTGGTAAGGGCTAGTATGTACTTGATTCAACAATGTTTGGTAGGGTAATAATAATAGTAGAGCACAACACAATCGTACAAGTGTACACAACCATCCAAGTAATAAAACGATGAGAGGATGTTGATCCCAGAGGGAAAAAATGAACAAAATATGCTTTACCAAAGTTAAGTGTTTTGTGAACCTACTTATGTAACTAAAAGTCAGTAGGGTGATGATGAAAATATAAAGAAGTAAATAAGTGCTTAAGAGGTTACTAATATCAATACAGGATAGATGGGAAAGAAAGCAAAAGATAGAGTCATGAGAGGAGAATTGTTAACACCAAGTTCATGTGCCCTATAATAATTCATAGCACGTTAGGCTCAATAGATATTAATTCTTTTAGACTCAATGGGTTTCACTCAGTGGTAAAACATACTCTTAAGGAATCTCCATCATGGATTATGGGCCTCGACAATGTCAAGCAGTGAGTTTTGGAGGATTAATGACAAGTTTTATTCACCTTTCGATGCTAACCCTATCACCATTTGTCATCGTAAGTCCGTACACTATCACAAATGATACAAAATTTGGATGAGTGCCTAATATCGCCAACACTCAACACTTCAACAAATGTATCTCAAAAAAATGAAATATCATTTAACCTAAATGACTAAAATTTCAACAATTAGAGCAACAAGGGTTTCCAATCTTTCCTTTCACCAAGAATTTTAGCCAATGATAAATTTATTCCAACTAAATTGAATAAAAACAATAGAAAGAAGGGAAGGGACTGGGTAGATTACAGTAATCAAAATCCTATCTAGTATAATCATTCCATATTCTTTTTCCTCTCTCAGTTGAGCTTTGTTGGGACTCTTCTTCTTTTTTCCTTTCTCTACTTCTCTTCCATTAGTATTTCTCTCTCTCTTAATTGATGATTTGTCATAATCTATGATGCCCTTGCCTAATATCTTTAAGGGATAATTATTATATGCAAGACATGTAGGTAGGACAATGTCCTCTAGTGCTATGATTGGTGGTTGTACTTAGGCATCGGGCAACTGTACCCAGGCTTTAGGTGGTTGTACCATGTGTTAGGTGACAGTACCTTGAAGTGGTCCCTTGGTGAATACTGCCAACTTAAGGAAATTTGTGTATTCTTCTTTTGTTAGCATGTAGACCTTTAATGGCAATCTAGGTAGCGATTCCTACAATCTTGGCATGGTATGGATATGCTTTGATATGTTGTGTTACCACTACTTCTACACATGCCTTGAAATTAAATATTTAAAATCATTAATCCTATGAGGTTTCATAAGAGCGGAAAGTGTTGTCTGTTGATAGGGTAAAGAGCTCCTTTGAGTTTAAACTCAAGCGAGTCATGTGAGATCTCAAAGGGTGGAAACTTTTTTAAGAAACACATCCTATGTCTCCCTCAAGTAGTAAAAATCATGAATACAATGGTACTCGCAAGGTCATTTAATCAGCTTATATTCACTCATATCACTTCCCCCAAACTTAAATTGTTGCTTGTCTTGAGCAACATTATGACAGTATAAATGGAAACCCCTAAGTAAAATAAGGAACCAATTCTTAGCCTTCAAGCATATTGAGCTTTTGATTTTTTTTTTTCAATTCAAAATTGGTTGCATATGTACAAGATATATTAAAAAGGTTGGTAGTGAGTTGTATGTGGAAGGAAATTTTTTATGGATTTCTCTTTGAAGCTTCCTACTATACCATAAAAGGATCATAAAGGCTTTTGTGAACTAAACATTATTTTCTATTAGATGGCCTTCTCATAACTCAAATTATTATTATTTTTTTACAGCTATAAGATAGGGTTTCCTTAGGTTGTCATGGTATTTTTATGCGAGTGTAAATCTAGGTCTAACAAAGGTACTCCTAGTTACTCTACCCTGATACCTATTCCAAAAAATTTTTAAGCAAGCTTGTCACCCTATTAAATAGTTTAACACAAGTGCACACATAGTTCTCATGCAAGTTCCCCTGGTTACTAGGTGATTTGGACATTGAAGCTTCCCTCTCTACTATCATTAATATGCCTAGATAGGCTCTTAATTGTTAGGGTTAATACCCCCAAACTTATTAAATTACCTCTTTCATAGGGTGGTTATGGTAGGCTTCCTAATACTTTCTGTTGAGGATATCTTAGTTAAATTCTCCTATGTGCATGGTCTAACAGGAGCTCTATAAAGATAGTAATTATTTCCTTATGCTTGAAGTATATCAATGCTAATGATTTTAACAAACCTAGTTTATGCAAGATAACAAAAATAGATAAGGCCAAAAGGTCAATCTGTCTCATAAGGCTTCCTCAAATTAGCTCAATTATTTTTGTAGATAGGATGTTGTGGTCTCAAGTCATCAGCACTAGCACTACTAATGTATGTGTAGATATTATTGCAAGAATAATTACTTAGTTCATTTAGAATTTGATAGGGTGAGTAGTAAGGCTACATTATTTGCTGAGTTTGAGCATAATTCTCATCCGAGACAAAAAAATTAAAAGATCTATACACTCAAAAATCATTAGATGAAAAGAATAGTGCATTAATTAGAGCCAAATAACAAAGATAACATGGCAACATACTAATTAAGATAAATTAACTAAGATAGGCCTTCGGTGGATAAAAATTGGCAATGTCCTCACTGTTAGGGAGGGAGGGATGGGAAACTAAAAGATAACATGGCTAGAAGGCCAAGATTTGACTTTTTAAAAAAATAACAAAAAGCCATAAAAAATCGGCTACTCTTTTTTCCTGATATGGGTTAGATTGACTTTGATGGGGACAACTTAATTAGTAAGGTTGTGGGAGCGGTAAAAATGATGTTCATGTGCTCAGCATATTCTTTCTTATCAACATTGTCCAGTTCCACTTCCTATGCTGGGATGTTAACCCAAGTATCTAGTGCCCCTTTATCTTCTAATGTGGGGACAAATGTCACCCTACCACGTTGTTGTGCACATGCAAACTTACTTGATTGATTTTCCTCTACCTACTCTTATGAGTGCCCTAATCATACCTCCACAAAAGGAGTAATTGATATTTTCATCCCAGGTTAAACCTTCCTAGTTTCTAAATCAATCAAGCCAACATACTCTAGTGCGGTCAATAGCCTTGGTATAGAGGACAACAACTAAGGCAGGGTAGAAGATTGGACCCTATGGTTTTGTGGCCACCGGCTATAGTTGGGCTTGAATAATTCATCCAACATCAATGGTAATTTTTGTGAGGATTCAATATAGTAAGACCATGCAATCAAAAGAAATTGAGCGATTTGGAGTGATGGACAACAAACGACTTCGAAGAAAATGATACCAAACCTTAGCCTTATAGGTAAGAGTTGTGGGAAGTGGTAGTGGCGAGCACCGTTTATGGTGACTCGCCATTACATTCTAGTTTTGGTGAGTGAGGGGAGGATGTCTATTGTGACCCCTTTCATAGAGTTTTTAATTATCTCAGAGTATTCATTGATGTCGAAAGAGGGTAGGCCTTAAAGGTTGTTGATAGTAGTGGACAAGTAAGAGACTAAATTTCCTCTGAAAAAAACTATCTGCATCTTTTATTTTGTATCAAGATAGCTGTAAAACTCTAGGACTATGAGAGGAGAGAATTTACGGGGTGCTGACAGAAAGTGGCCTAGTGATGGTGGTTAATATGGTAGATAAGGTAATGGGGTAAGTTAGGTAGAGCGAAACCTCTTTCAAAATAAAAGTTGTGGTTAGCTAGGGTGTTGAAGTATTCTTGGGCACCGTCAGATTGAAAAATTGTTAGTGAGTTGGATGGTCACTTCAGACACTTAGCTGGGGGAGTAGACGAGTATGTTTCCTCATCATCCCTAGTGGAGGAAAATTCATCTAAAGAGACTGACGGTACTGGCCGTTTATTAGAAGAGGTGGGTTTTCTATGTTTTGGAATAGTTTTAAATGCTTCTTTGGCTTTAGAATGAGTTGTTCATCATGGAATTATGGGGTTAGAAGCTGATGGTGAGGAAAAAATGGGCACAATTATGCATGGTGGGGTATTTTTTAAGTACCCCAAATTTTTAGCTAAACTTAGTCCTGAGTACTTAATACCATAACCTAATTCTAACCTTAGGACATTTATTTTTCTATCTTACCCTAACTCCCTAATCCTAAATCTTAGCCTAATCCCAATTTTTATTTTGAGTTATATATATTTTTCCTAACTTAAATCTAATCTTGGATAATTATTTAACCTAAACCTAAACCCACACTTTTTCCTTTCCCTTTTTCCTTTTTCTTCCCATCTCCTTATCTTATTTAATTCTTTTTTTCTCCCTACCAATCATTCCACATTTCTTCTCTTCTCCCTCCTCTTTGCATCCATGTCTCTCTCTACTAAATTCTACTAATTTACCCCATCATGCCCCTATCCTTAGTTCCAGGTTCAGGGTTGAAATTATGCCCAATCACCACCTCCTCCTTCCCCCTCCTTCGTGCCTCTATGTGTGCATAATTTAGCACAACCTTCACCTCCTTTCCCTTCCTTACAAATACAAATATAGCAAAAAATCACCCCCACCAATGAGCCTAATGGAACCATATATACCTCCACCGGCAACATTTTCCACACCTCAACCCCAAGCACCAATAGCCTTTGTTGCATCCCCCTTAGCTGCAGCAAGACTCACCATTCCCTCAACCTTTTTTGTGGCAAAACTCACCATTCCAACCCCCTAGCTACAACAAAACTCGCCATAACCTACCCCTACCATCGGCTAAAGCTTCTATTCCAACACCCACTACCTATGGCAACAGCTACTGCACCATTTTCTTTCTTTTATTCTCTTCATTGATGCAACAACTTTCACTACAACCTACCCCTAGCTACAGCAAAATCATTTGATCTCTCTCCTAAGCTTCAACAAACTCTACCAAAGCACCCCACTATCCTTCAATAATTCCCACCAATGCTTACCATCTCCCTTTAGATAAATCCATTGGTCCCACCCCCTCCTTTCATCCTTCCTTGCTACTGCTCCCTAGCAATATCAAGTTGTGCCATTGATATCCCTCCCTTCTCGACAAATCTCAAGCAATCCCCTTTTATTACCTCTGAAATTATAGTTTTTAGAGCCTTATTAATATTAACCTTTGAGATAGGGCTATTATCGCATGTGTAAGACATGGGAGTTAGACCTCAAATTTTAAATATGTTAATTATACTATTATTTGAGGAACATATACTAAATTTTGTGGACAAATGATCAATATAGGGGAAGTTATGCTTATATTGAGAATTTAGGGTTTTTGGAGAAAATGGCCATCTTAATCTTTGAGAACAGCCTTGTTATATGTATATTGATGTTTCATTTGCATTAATTATATCTCTTTTTCATAAATCAATCTTTAATAAGACACTAATCATTTAAAATAAAAGCTCACGTAAGCCGGGCCGAGGTGTTTTATGAGTCTATTCCACCGGCTTAATAATAATAGCCAGGCGTATTTTGCCCTCATAGAGGCATCAGACCTTTTCGGCGGTTTAAGAATAGTGGGGCCTAATATCAATGTGAAAGATAATATGAGTCTAAGGTAAGTAACCAATAATTAAGACACTAATCACTTATAGTAAAAGATTACGTGAGTTAGGACCGAGGTATAAAAGTCCATTTCACCGGCTTAATAATAGTAGCCAGGCGCATTTTTCCCTAGGAGGTACCTCACACCACGGCATGTATTCTACTTTTTGTTGTGAATGTATGTAATTATATGTTTTTCCGATTTTGACTGTACTATTACCTTACTCAGTATATAGTGTACTGATCATCCTTTTTATGGGTGTTGCTCATTCCCAGGAGTAGGTATGCCCTATTTTGCAGGTGATTGATGATTATTAGCTTGATGTGCTTACCTTGGGTGAGCGCTAAATAAATTGGTAAAGGGTATGGTTATCCAGATATCTCTATCTCTCTTTGGACTCTTAGTCCTCTATTTTTACCATTTATTCCCTTCTCTCTATTTGTTACCATGTATTGCTACAGAAGCAAGTGATTCCTACCCCTAATTCCTAGGTATAAGGTTATCTTTGCCTTGCACCCGACATAAACTGGGCATAGAAAGTGCCTCTTCTATGTTGGATTAAACATGGCACCCCTACATTTTGTGCCTTTTCTTCCATTATTAACTCTTTGAAAAGAAATTTTTTTAGTTCCAAAATTTAGGGATGTGACAGTTTTCTTATGAGGTGGTGGAAATGGTGGTATCAACTTACTTTGGTGAGGTAGGTGAGGTGGCTTGATAGTCGTCATGAAGGTGTTTTCCTATAATGAAAGACTTTGTAGAGCCTTCTTCAACATTTGGAGTGGAGAAGAATGGGGTAGAGTGTTGAATATGGGTAGATGAGATGCGACTTAAAAATAAAATGAGGGTAAGGATAGGATTTGTAAAAAGCAGTGCAGGACAAGTGAGACATACCTGAGAGAGAGTGTAAGGGACCATACCTGCACTCTGAGTAGTCACCTAACACCTGATATCGTCGAATCTTCCTACAGGATAAGTAGCATCAATGTCCTCTGTCTTCATGATATATGGAACATGCCTCATACCTCCTTTTCTCCTACTCATTAACCTAACAATTAAAGCACATATAGGGTATGGATATTATAATTGTTCTTTTCTGAGAAACTAATATAAATTCAAAGAGATGCATAAAGAATAAGAGTAAAAAAAGATAAAAATTCTAGGTTGCCTCCTATTAGTGCTTGGTTTAATGTCCTCAGCTTGACAACCTAATGTGACCCTTTGAGGTTCATAGGGAAAGCATTTAAACTTCCCTATGAAGATTTGCAACTTGATATAGTTTTACTTAATGGCCATTAACCTTGAAGGTTTCTTCAGACTTTTGGTCCTTGAGATCCACAACTCTATAGGGATAAACCTTGATAAATTCATAGGGACCATACCATCTTTATTTCAACTTTCCAAGGAACAGCTTTAACCTTGAGTTTTAAAGACAAAACAACTACCCAGGATACAACTCTTTTGGCTTTAAGTTTTTGAATCCTATATTTTTGCATAAGTTATTGAAACATCTTATTGCAAAAATGTGTGCCACCATCACTAATGATTTCCTTAGGAGTCCCAAATTATGTGATAATATTTTTTTGCAGGAAGTGGGTCACCACCCTGGCATTGCTATTTAGCAAAGTAGCAGTCTCTATCCATTTATATACATAATCCACCACTACCTGAATGTATTCATTGCTAAAGTAGGATAGAAATGGGCCCATGAAATCAATGTCCCAGACATCAAATAATTCCACTTCTAAAATTCATGTTTGAGGCATTTCTAGCAAAATGTTCCTAGTTAGTTACATTACTCAGAGTTTTGGACCTCTTCCCTAGTATCCTTGAATATGGTGGACTGGTAAACTTCACTCTATAAGACCTTCATTATAGTTCTTATGCCTCTAAAATGACCTCCATAGGCTATGTGGTGATAGGTGGCCAAGATTTCCTTAACCTCCTCTTCACTTACACACCTTCTCATTATTCCATCAAAACAATGGAGGAATAGGAACAGTTCATCCCAATAGTAGTATTTATGGTTATGGAAGAATTTCTTCAACTATTGGCTAGCTTTGTCAAGGGGTGGTATTTTGCATGCCAAATAGTTAGTAATATCTGCATACCTAGGTGGTTGACCCTACTTTACTATCAGGATTTGTTCATCCTGGAAGTTCTCCTTAATCCATACTTGCTTCTGATCCTTGTTGCATCCTTCTAGTCTAGAGAGATGGTCTACAATTTGATTATCCTTCCCCTAAAGATCCTTAATCTAGACATCAAATTCTTATAAAAGTAAGATCCACCTTAGTAATCTAGGTTTGGCATCATTTTTATCAAATAAAATATGAATAGCAGCATAGTGAGTAAGAACAAGAACTTTACTTCCTAGGAGATAAGATCGAAACTTATCAAATGCAAATACTATTGTCCATAATTCCTTTTCTGTAATGGTGGAATTCAGTTGAAACTTATTGACTGTTTTACTAGTGTAATAGATTTTGTGGAATAAATATTCTTCCACTGCCCTAGGACTGCTCTTATAGCATAATCACTCACATCACGCATTAGTTTAAAGGGTAGAGTCCAGTCAATTCCTACAATAATAAGAGCTTTGGTGGATGCTAACTTTATTCTTTCAAAAGTTGCCTTATAAAACTCGTCAAACTCAAATTTTCTATCATGTTCCAACAAATGACAAAGGGGTTTAATAATTTTGGAGAAGTCATTGATAAATCTTCGATAGAATCCAATATGTCCTAAAAAACTTCTCACACCTATAACAATGGTGGGAGAAGGTAATTTTTTTTATGATCTCCACCTTTGTCATGTTAACCTCCAATCCTATAGGTGAGACCCTATAACCTAAAACAACACCTTCCTAAACCATAAAGTGACATTTTTCCCAGTTAAGGACCAAGTTGGTCTCTTCACACCTTACCAACACTCTTTCTAAGTTGGTCAAACAATCCTCATAAGTATCTCCAAAAATAAATAAAAAATCATTCATAAAAATCTCTATAATTTCTTTTGCCATGTCTATGAATATTTCCATCATGCACCACTGAAAATTTGTGGGTGTATTACACAGACCAAAAGGCATTCATCAAAAGGTGAATGTGATGTAGGGGCATGTGAATGTGATTATTTGTTGATCTTATTATGTAATGGCTATTTGATTATAACCTGAGTATTAGTCTAAAAATAATAAAAAGCTCTTCCTACCAATTTATCAAGATTTTCATCAATAAAAGAGAGGGGGAAATGATCTTTTCTGGTGTCTTTGTTTAATTTTATATATTCCATGTAAATACACAATCTTGTGATTGTCTAGGTTCTAATCAAGTTATTTTTAGAATTTTAAGTGACAATCTTACCTCCTTTTTTTGGGATACATTAAATAGGACTTACCAAATTATTGTTGGATATTGGATAGATGATACATGCGTCAAGCTATTTGATGATTTCCTTCTTCACTAACTCCTTCATTGTTGGGTTTAGCCTTCTCTATTGCTTGATTGATGAACTTGATGGATCTTTTAGCAAAATTGTATACATGCATAATGTTGGACTGATTTCATGGATATCTTCCATGGTCCATCTTATTGCCTTCTTGTGTTTTTGCAGCAAACTGACTAGCTGGTCCAACTAAAATTCAAATAAGGTAGATGATATACTAACTAGTAGGGTGTCCTTATCTAAATATGTATACTTCAAGTGAGATGTTAATGGCTTAAGTTCCATCTTGGGAGGCTCCTCAATTGATGGTTTGACTAGCTATATCTCCCCACTATTCAAACCAAGAGGTTCTCGAGGTGCTGAGTAATTTATCTAGCTACACCCTACCATTTCTGTATCATCTTACTCACTAGAATAATGGGTAGGGTAACTACTCTTTAGATGATTTGCTATAAACAAACTTTATTCATCATGAAATGTTCCTGAATCAAACTCATTATAGATAGTTAAATAAATGATGTCAACTCGTGAACACTCATCAAGATCCTCTTCTAGTAGTTTCATGGAAATAAAAACATTGAAAGTTATCTACTCTTCATTGACCCTCATTATTAATTCTCCCTTATGCACATCTATCAGGGTCTTACCAATGGCCAAGAAAGGCCTATCCAAAATGATAGGGACCTCATTGTTAGCTTCATGGTTGAGAATTATGAAGTCTACTAGGAATATGAACTGGTCTAAATTTACTAACACTTCTTTAATCCTTCCTTCAAGTTGGACATATGATCAATCAAATAGTTGTAGGGTGACAATGGTAGGCCTTGCTTCCCCAACATCTAACTTCCTAAAAATGGACATAGGCATCATATTGACACTAGCACCAAGGTGATAAGGGGCCTTACCACAATACTTGTCATCGATGAAATAAGGGATGGTGAAATTGCTAAGGTCTTGTAATTTTCTAGGTACTTTTATTTGAAAATCAAACTACATCCCTAGATAATTTCTACCTTCTCATATTCACACAGTCTTCTCTTTTATGTTAATATGTCCTTTAAAAATTTCGAATAATTAGGCATTTGTTGGAGGGCTTCCACTAATTGGATGTTTATATGCAACTAACGAAGAATCTCTAGGAACTTATTAAATTACTTATCTTTTTGTTGTTGTTTAAGTCACTGAGGGAAAGTTGGTGATGGAATAAAGGGGCTAGGAATGATGTTCGATAATGGTTTACTATTCTTTTGTTGCTTAGGTGTTAAAGTGGTGTCTTCTTCTGGGGTTTTAGTGGGATTAGTCTGTATTTGAGAAGGTGCACAGTTCAACCTTCTCTTGGTTCTATGTTGCTTTCCTATTTATTAGAGTGAGACTTGTCCTTGGTACTGTCCTATTGGTAGGGAGGTGTAATTTCCATACTTGATTTGAGGGTAATGGATTTACCCTGCTCCTTAACTTCTATTTTAGGGTTCTTAGTATCATTGGGTAGAGTGCCATGGGGTATTCTACTTAGGGTTGTAGTTAGCTGTCCCATTTGGGTTTCTAGGGCTCTCAAGGAGGTTGTGTTACTCTAGGTCACAGCATCCGTTTTCACTATATATTCCTTTAGATGATTTTCCATTGAGTTAGAGTTATTGTGTTGGGTAGGAGGTATGTGAGATTATGATTATTGAAGACACTGGAGTTGAGGTTGGTCATAGTATTGTTGGCTATATTAATTAATCGAGTTTTGCACATTATTTTGGTTAGACCATGAGAAGTTAGGATGTTACGTCCAGGTTGGGCTATAATGATTACCGTAAGGCTATCGAGAGTGCATGGCCTAGTTTGTCGTGTAGTTCACCAACACTGGATTTGCTCGACATTGCTCAAACAAATGACCTTCTCCACAATATACAAACGATATTACGGTTGTTAAAGTGGTGGAATGCTCCTCTCTTCTCTATATTTGTGAGTTTGTGGGAGCAACATTTTTTAATAGGTTATTTACAGATGATACCTCAACTTGTAGGGTTGTGATGGGGTCAACTTTGAATTCTATCACTATTCTCACCTTATGAATGCTTTTGACACTACCCCACTGCTTGTTTTTGCATGCTATTTTGTTAATAATCTCATATTCTTAGTTATAGGTTTTACTTAGTAGGGAATCGTTGGCCAAGGCATCTACCAAGTTTCATGTATAACGATTTAGACCATGATAGAATGTTTCCATTTGCAACTATTGAGGGATTCCTTGGTTTGGACATTTCCTCAACAATTCCTTAAATCTCTCCCATGCATTATGGAGTGTCTCATCTTCTTCTTACAAAAATGTTATAATGTTATGCCTAATCTTCGCATTTTTTGGGGAGAAAAATATCACATAAGAAAATTTTGAACTAAGTCATCCTAGGAGATGATTTAACTAGTTTATAGGGAAGTCAACCCACTCCCTAACATGGTCTCTCAGGGAATAAGGGAACAAATATATGGAGTTTATAGGAACTCCCTAAATTTTGAAGGTGTCACTAACTTACATAAATGCTCTAAGATGCAAGTGTGGATATTTGGTGTGCTGGCCACTAAATTGCCCTATGGTTTATAGTATGTGGAACATGACGGGTTTAAGCTCAAAATAAGGGGCTTGAATTTTGGATGGGCAATGGTAGGGCTAAGGTGGTATTAGATTAGCACAACATTATCTTAGATGGTAGGGTGTGGATCTACTTTGATATATTGTGTTGTCCTCATTCATGCACAAGCCTTAAAATTAACCAAGTAAAATCATTAATCTTATAAGGTGTTATAAGATTGGAAAGTGCTATTAGTTCATAGGGTATAAGAGCTCGTTTTAGGTTAAACTCAAGCAAGTCATGTGAGATCGCACATGTTGTAAAAACTGTTAAGAAACACACCCCCATGACTCCCTCGTGTAGTATAAATCATAGATATAATTATACTTGTAGGGTCCTTTAATAAGTTCAAATTCACTCATATCAAAGACTAAAGATAAGAAGATGTGAGGACATGAATTTTTTGGTTTTTGTGTTGTTATATTTCTATTTTATGGTACTACATGTTTTAAAATGTTGGGGAGTTCTTATATTAGAAGCTATAAGACTTAGGTAGGGTTTTGAGACCCAAGGAAATTTTGGTCAACAATGTGAAAAGAGGTATATGGGGAAACCCTAAGGTGAAAGTTAGCCTATTATGATTTGGAAGGTGCTAAACAAAATAACTATGGTAAATGTCAAGAGAGTTAGGGTAAACATTACATGGAGAGGATTATCAAGCATAGGATGAGTCAAACCTAATGCGAGCTTTGTGTAAGGGTGGTTAAGTGAGGGATGGTTTCTAAGAATGGATATCGGTTAACGATGATATTTTGGGTAGCTTGGTATAATTAGGGGAGCCCTTAGATGCTAAAGGATGGGAGATTACTAAACATATGGAATTAGGGTGTTGGTAGGATAAAGAACGAAACCCTAAGGGTAGGTCATTATCACATGTAGGAAATAGGGAAACTGGGTTAGATCTTTGAACTATGGCTTTAATTAGGCTATTTGGGGATTGTGTACTAAATCTAATGTCCAAGTGAGATAAATGGGAGCAGATATAACTACCATGGAAAAATTAAGGTTTTGAGAGGGGTCCATTTTGGGAGGTTATTATCATATGTGCAAAATTGAGGAGTTAGGATACAAAAATTTATGAGATGAATAAGCATAGTAAAATATGTCTAGTTATGGAAAATTAGGGCTAACCAAGTAGTAGAGGAGGGGTTAGATTGACTAGGGAGAATTAGGTTTTTAAAGAGTAACTCTAGAGGCCAATGGTCATATATGTGAGAAATAGGGGTAATAAGCCATAACTCATGATAAGTGGGGATTGTAATGATAGGTTTGGGTTTGTTGGGTAAATTTGGGACTCAGAGGAACAATGGGGGGTATAGAGGTACCAGGGTTATAAAACTAGGGTTCCCAAGGGGATAGGATAGGCTCGGGGTGATAGTAGGGTAGGAGTCATACTTGTGTTGTGCATGGTTGTGTGTGGTATCTAAAATAGATAAGACATGAATAAGACTCTAATCACTTAAAGTAGAAGAACACTTGAGTCGGGGCTACTTGTACTTTATATACCGATCCATTTGTGAGAATAGTATCCAAGAGTATGTTACCTTGATATGTATTGTATTTACCATCCATCGTTGAGAATAGTGGGATCCTAAACTCAAGTAATAAAACCATTGGACAATAATAACCTGTAGAAAGATGCTAATTACTTAAATTAGAACACCACGTGGGTCAGGACTGATTATACCATATTATAGTGGCAAGGAGTTTTCTACCCTAAGTTTGTACTTTGTCGACCTATCCACTGGTGATAATAGTAGCTAGGAGCGTGTTGCTCTAGGGTTATACCTTAGGTACCATTCCACAAGTGAGAATAGTGGATTCCATGAACCCACGTAGATATAATTCATGAGTTGACTATTTATTATACTATTATCTTGAGTCCAGATAATCATAAACATACCGATATGACTTGCTTATACGCATTTATTTCTTATCATGGTGTTTTTAAATGCTCGTACCTACTTGATTATTTTGTTACCTTATTCAGTACATAGCATACTGATCACCGCTATTACGGGTGCCACTTGTTCCCGCAAGTGGTGTCCCCTTCTAAGCCTGTATAAGTGAAATAAGGTTCTCTTAATGAATTTTCTACATGTGATGATATAAGTGAGGTAGAGTGATGTAGTTGTATCCAAGGTTGGAGATCACAGAGAATGGCATCTGGTTGTTGTCCTTTCCAACTTTCTAGTTTTAATGTTTTATACTTTGGATGAATCATATTTGTGCATTTTAGTATTTCTTTGGAAACAAACACTTAACCTTTATTATGTTATGAAATGCTACCATGTGATGTTTATCATAGGTAACACTCTGTTTCTATTTTTCCTTATAGTTGGTACAAGGATGGCCTAGGGCCAAACTTATACCATTGACGATAGTAACACCCCCTTCTTATGCTTGGATGATTTTACATTAAAAACAAAAAATTTCAATGGTGATTTTTGGGGGTGTTACAAGTTGGTATCTAAGCCTTGGTTCTGACACTCGCGATTTATTTTCAAAAAAGTTGGTTATAATGATGTTTCCTTGAGTTTTAAAATGGTTTTTGTACCTTGGAGATTTTAGTTTTGCCAACAGAACGGGATCCTCAGGTGAGGAAAACATAAATGGGTAGTCTAGGTGACCTCATAAAGGGGGAATGTGTGATAAGTGCATAGTTTACCATAAGGTTCATACCTAACCCCCTCTTATTTTGTAGCTAGAGGATTGAGATGAACGGATGGGTTGGGCACCTAAAGGAAGCCTTTGAGAGCTTCATGGAGTTTATGTAACGCCAACCCCAACTTTAGCCACCACCCCCACCTCTACTTCATCCTTAGGGGGGAATTAGGGAGGACTAGCTATAGAGGGTCAGTAAACACTATAATGGTGAGGAGGACCCCATTATTCTAGAGGGGTGGATCTAGGATATGTGTCACACTTTTGAATTAATTGATTGTCCCCTAACTCGACAATATAGCATTGCAAGATTCTTTCTTCGAGGTGTTGTGGATGTTTGGTGGGTAGGGTGCGGTCCATAAATGTCCTGGGTCGATTTCAAGACAGTAATACGTGCCACGTTCTACCTATAAAGCCTTAAAAGGGATAAGCTTAAGGAATTCATGTAGCTCACCCTAGGAGGCTGATGGTGAGACAGTATTTTACCTAGTTCATTGAGCTTCTAAGGTTCTCCTCAGTCCCCAAGAATAGCAGCCAGTGAAGTAATAGTGGTCTACCAATTTCAGCAAGGGCTCCATTTCAGTATCTGATGGATGATGGGGCAGGGGCTTTCCCTAATTTTTTCACCCTATACGATCATGCATGTATCGCAACCACCATGGTTTAAGATCAAGCTTCTATAATGGGGAAGAGGAGACTGGAGACATAAGGTTCCGAAGGTAGGACCCAATCGTAAAGGGGACCAATCAGGAACCATGAGCCATCGAGGGGTTTTTCCTACAGATGTTGTGGCAGGAACCATTTGGGACGATACCATTACGCTGCATGATCTGCGGCAAGCCAAACCATCGACCTTTTAAGTGCTAGAACCAGAGAAGCTTCCATTAGCCCCAATAAAATCAATTCCATGATAGGGGACCCTTAGTGCCACAGTATTAGGCCTACTAGTAGCATAGCTATCATATATCGCCTCAGTAGTTTCAGTAGAGAACATCTTCCCTAACTGATGTGTAGAACTGAGAGGTTAAGGGGAGACCGTAGGGGTCCCATCCTTTTCCTTAGAAATATAGTCAAGCCTAGAGTACCAGATGATACTGAGAGGGTTATCATTGAGGTTTGCTAAGCGGATGTCTGAATGTCATCAGTCAGGTAGAGGCTAATAGATAGGTAGATGTAGTTAAGGACATGTTTACCATCCTTTTTCTATTAGGGCATGTATTGTTCAATTTTGATGCCTCTTTAATGTTCGTGTCTAATAATTTTTTTTGCTAAGAATCACTTGTCACCATTTGCTAGTTTAGCCATATCTCTTATGTTACCCTCGAAGGATAGGATGAATTGCACTAGGCTCTACTCGGAGGTGGCCTTAGTGATAGGCAGGGTAGAATTCCTAGTAGACTTAATTAAAATAAACTTATGAGACTTTGATGTCATACTAGGGATGGATATGCTAGGGAGATATTGTGGAGTGATAGACTGTGCAAAAGTACATGTAGTGGTGCGAGGCTTAAGGGGTAGTAAGGTTTCATATAGGAAATGCAAGCTTAAGCCCACCACCAAGGGGGTGTCTTCAACCATACTCCACACATTGGTGTAGAAGGGGTACCTAATGTATTTGTGTAGTGTACAAGAGTTGAATAAGGACCTTGTAACCTTAAGTGATATTCCTATGGTGCGAGATTTTCTCGATGTGATTTCAGAGGAGATCCCAGGTATACCACCAATGTTTGAGATCAACTTTGTCATCAACCTAGTGCTAGGGGTTGAACTTGTGTGAAGGGTCCCTTATAGGATGGCATCAATGGAGTTGAGGGAGCATAATACTTAGCTAGGGGAGTTTCTAACCCATAGATACATCTGTCCAAGTGTATCTCCATGGGAAGCACCTGTTATATTCCTAGAAAAGAAGGATGAAAGCCTTTGTCTCTACATTGACCATTGAGGGTTGAATCAGTTGATAGTCAAGAACTGATATCCACTTTCAAGAATTGATTACCTTTTTTACTAGCTATGGGGTGTGACTATCTTCTCAAAGGTCAACCTGAGATCAGGCTACTGCCAGTTACACATTGTGAATGCTGACATCATGAAGATGACATTTCATACATGGTATGGGCATTATGAATTCACGATGATGCCTTTTGGGCTCATTAATACAACTTCCATCTTCATAGACTTGATTACAATAATTTTTAGGCAGTTCCTCAACTAGTTTGTAGTGGTGTTCATCGATGGTATCTTGGTGTACTCCAAAGGAAAGGAGGAGCATGAACAATATCTTTACACTATTCTATCTCTCCTTCGAGAGCACCGCTTGAATGCTAAGTTATCCAAGTGTGGTTTTTGGCTTCCTAAGGTAGATTTTTCAGGACACATAGTATCAAGTCAGGGAGTCACCGTGGAACCAACAAAGATTATGCCAATCACATAATGGAAGGGCCCCATGAACGTATCAAATGTTTATAGCTCCCTACGTTTAGCCGGATATTACCAATGCTTTGTTCAAAATTTCTCGAGTATTGCTTGCCCTTTAACAAACCTATTGAATAAAGCTACCAGGTTTCACTCAGATGAGACTTGTGAAGGGGCATTCCAAGAACTGAAGAAACTTCTTGCTACAATACCTATTCTAACTCTTCTAGTTTAATCTAAGGGATTTGAGGTATATAGTGATGCATCCAAGTATGGGTTAGGGTGTATACTGATGCAAAATGGTAGGGTGGTCGCTTACAGCTCCTACTAGCTAAAGTGGCACGAACAAAACTATCTGACTCATGATTTGGAATCGGTTGTAGTTGTTTTCCCACTAAAGATGTAGAAGCACTACCTATACGGGACAAGGTGCAAATTCTTCACCAACCACAGGAGTCTTAAATATATATTCACTCAAAAAGAGTTGGATATGAGATAAAGGAGGTGGCTAGAGCTAATAAAGGGTTATGGAATTGAACTAAAATACCATAATGGTAAGCCCAACGTCGTTGCGAATGCCTTTAACTAGAAGACCTCACACTCTGTGAACTCTCGCGTGGTAGCTAACTGGTTGCTCAAGGAATTTGGTGAGATATGAGTAGAGTTGATCTAGTAGGGTGATCTCGAGATTCACATAAGTGCCTTGACGATTACCCCAATGGTGTTAGAGAAGATCCATCTGGATATCCTAAAGATGTTAAGCTTGAAAGGATATGGCAAAAGATGTAGGAAGGTCGAGCCAAAGAATTCCAGATATATGAGGATGTTATCATATGCCACAAGGATCATTGGTGTGTACAGTAGGGTTGTTAAGAGCTAAAGTGCCAAATTTTGGAAGAAGGACATCAGACCCCGTACTCTATCCACTAAGGAGGATATAAGTTGTACAAGGATCTTAAGAGGGTCTACTGGTAGCCTTGCATGAAGTGGGAGATAGCATAGTTTGTGTCCTAATGCATGATCGGTTAAAAGGTTAAGTTTGAGCATTTTAGAGCTACAGGGTTAGCCCAACCTCTAGTAGGACTCAATTTTCATGGATTTTATAGTGGGCTACCAAGTACATATCATACTAATCACCCCTTGCTCAGTGCCATGAGCAGTGTTCCCTTTTGAGCATGTATAAGTGAATGAAGATTCTCTGAATGACTTTTCTACTTATAATGATATAATCGGGGTAGAGTGATGCAGTTGCATCCAAGGTTAGGAACCAGAGAGAGTGGCATTTGGCTATTATCCTTTTCAGCTTTCTAGTTTTAATGTTTTACTTTCGCTGAACGATGTTTGTGTGTTTCAACATTTCTTTGGAAATAAACACTTAACCTTTATTATGTTATGAAATGCTACCTTGCTATGTTTATCATAGGTTTCACCCTATTTATGTTTTTCCTTATAGTTGGTACAAGGATAGCTTGGGTCTAAACTTACACCACTTATGGTGGTAACACCCCCTCTTATGGGTGGATGATTTTTTATTAAAAATGAAAATTTTCAACAATCAAAAACATCCAATCTGGTTAATAATGGAATTAAATTGTGATTTTGATATCACTTGGTAATTATTAATTAATGGATTAAGATTTTATTCAAGATTTTCTTCGACTCTAGGTGTATCTAGCCTAGAGTTAGGGGTGGGGATCACCTTGTGTTTTATATTTTAACTCTGTAGCTATTTCTTTTTTTTATCAGGTTGCATTTTGTAGGGTTTATACACATATCTTTGACATATATGATTATACTATGGCAGGACGACATGGCATTGGTGTTTAGATTTGGTGAGTGAGGTATCCAATTTTTAGTACTCACGATGGAGGCATTCGAGGTGTGATGGGTGAGATATCCCAATATAAGTCCTATTGATATACTTTTACCATGTGTGGTGCGTGTGGTATCCCATGTTGTGTTGGCCCTTGTGGTAGGTGCACTTGATATTTGTTGGGTGTGGTATTTCATTGTGTGTTTATGATGCCATGACTTTTGTTTATGTTAAAAAATTGGGTATGGTTGAATGAATTTTCTTAATAATTGGAAATTATTTGATTAGTAAAGGATAGTTTATAATTTGGGCTACACTATGTGGTTACGATGCATTTATTGCATTATTATTATTCCATAATCTCCATGTAATCATGCCTTGTTGTATTAGTGCCTTAAGCATGAGTGTTATTTTATACTTATATGTTTATCACCATACTACTATGTGACTTTAATGTGCTACATGAGCCCATACTATATTTTATGTAGTTTTTTTCTATACTTATTGATACTACACTTGTGTGGTCACTATGATGGTGTCTGATTTAGGGAGTAAAGGATGACTTGCAAGGTTAAAATTCTTAGTTAGAGTATGTTGAGTATGATACTGTGGGTTGGTAGCTAGACATTGCTTGGGGATTCGAGAGTTAGTGTCTCTTGTGGTTAAGAGTTAGGCTAACTATTTAGATGTATTTTGCCCATTATGTTGGAATGTTTTTTATTCTTTTAGATTACATAAACTCTTGCATTTGATTCCTATATTTGGATTTTGTAAACTCTCATACTCCCTTCCATATATAGTATTACTGTTTTCATCATTATCTTTATTAGTATTGCTGTAATGTTAGTGCCCATGTATTATTTCATAATTGTTTCATTTTGCCTGACATCAAGCATAGGTTAAGTGATCATCACACCTCTCTTATGGTGATGTGACATTAACATTCTCTAATTTTTCTTTTCAGACACTTCTACATTGTCTTCAAAATGAAATCTTCCTGATAAAAAATTAAGGGTGTTACTATTTTACATTTGGCTCAATCTCGATTTGGAAAAGTGCAATGAACAAAGGTTATATATCTTCTTCTTAGTTTTACAGCTCATCAAATATCATCTTGTTTTGACTTTGGACAAAGAATTTTTGAGCTAACACATCTTGCTAGTGTTGATAAACATGGTTATGTATGCTTTTAGTGTGAATACTCGGTCTTTGACCCAACACGACCTGGCCGTGTTGGGTGTCAGATTTGTTTTCTAAGCATAATTTTAATGAATCAAACAATTAGATTCGAGGGCATATTTTTCTAGACTTAATTTAGCATGACTCAAAGGATATTTGATGGCTCTCCTTCCTTCTCTTTTCTCTCTATTTTTCTTTGGATTTTATCTCTATTTTATGCACACCACATTAAATTAATCATGAGCTTTCAATTTGTAAACATTAATTTTAGAGAGCTGAAACACCACATTGAACTACATCTCTACGATTTTATCTATTAAACTTTTCTCTTTCTCTTCTACTATTATGTATCTTACTTAATTATTGTGCTTTATGATTTCAATTATTCATGAGTAATCATTTAATTTGTTCTAGGGTCAAATTAGGTTCAATTCCATTGTTGATTTAAAGAATTGACTGAATTGCTATTGGAATTGTGTTATTTAATTGCTAGCACTTAATTAATTTAGGTCAAAACAACATATCACTATTTTAATCTAATTATTTTTTTAAATATAATTGAAATATTATAATTAACATTAGAACTTAGCAATTTAATGGGAATTGAAGACTCATGAAAGTATATTAGTGATTCTCAGGTATTGATTGAATTAGCTTGTTCTTAATGAGTTTAATTAGATCTATAACTATGAAAATAAATTGTTAGATTTAATTGAGAATTAATTTTAGTTATTCAAAGAGATTAATGGTTCATTTTGACTAATTATTCATGGCATATTGAATAAATGTGATGCTAGATTGATTGATTTATTATATTATATTGGAGTTGCAACTAGAATTTGATCTGAGGCATGTTTCTAATTAGTTAATTTCATAGTTAGTAGTCTCTATCATTTCCATCATTTTATTTGTGTACACTTATTATCCATCCCTTTTTAATTAATTCACTTAAATAGTCAAAAACAATGATAACTAGTAATTTACACCAAATTTCTTGAGGATATGACCTCGTTTGACTACTATGACATCCGTACGCTTATAGATTTAAGCAAACATACCTTTTGTTCATTTTCGACCTAATGCATCTAATATGGATAATTAGACATGGGATGAAATTAGACTTGCAATAAGTTGACCTTAGTGTTGAATTTAGCTTTAACATAGACCGACGTGGTGATGACCTTAGGGTTTACTCTAATAATTGAAAATAAAGGAAAAATGGCTATGTATGAAAATCGGAATTATTGTGCAATATGTGATATTTATTATCATTAATACTTAAAGTGGAATACCTTGAGTTTGGGAATGGTTTCTATATAGGATTAGCTACCCTAGAAAGAGAAAAGGAAAATGGATAAGGCAAAAGGAAAAAATATGAAGGAAATTTTAGGGTTAAAATTAGAATTAAGTTTAGGTTTAGAACATAGGGAATTGGTTAAATATTTAATCTGTCAAATATTCGTGTTTAGAGTTAGGCTAAGAAAAAATTTAAGTGACCCAAAACTTAAAATATTAATTAGCCGAGGTTGAAAGTAGATAAAATTTTGAGATGCTACACTCACCCACCACACTAGCAATAGTGCCAAGGGGCTTTTCTCAGATATCTTCAACATCCACTACATTTGGTCTCTTACGATAGAGGACACTAAAGATAACCAAACACTAAGTATACATACTAGAAAAGCCTTTAAGATTTCATTATTTAATTTTAGGGATTAAACCAATTGGGCATTTTTGTTCCAATACTAAACACCAACTAAGTATACAAGCTACCAAATTGGGTGTTGAAGATAACACCAACCCAACAACACAAGGCACCATAATATTAAAATTTCGATCCACATCAAGTTAATCATAGTTTAAGTCATTATCAAAATGTTGTAATTACATTAAAACATTGAGATAGAAGTCCTAAATGAATGATTATCAAATAAAAAAAACAAGTAGAACTTAGGCGGACTAATCAATTAGTCGCTAGGACCGGTCGATTGGTATGACCGCACCGCACATGAGATAAAAAGAATACGTATGAAACCAAATGACTAGTTGGTCTCACTGATCGACTATACATAGAAACCAATCGATAGGTTTGGCCAAACTGGCCAATATGTCTAAGCAAAGGACACGACCATTATGATTACAAAGGAACCAGTTGATGGGTGATGTAATATGATTGATTGCTCAAGCAATGAGTCAACTAAAGCCACAAATTCGTGTGATTGTTTACACAACCAATCAATCATTATAGCAGCTAGTCAATTGTTTTGGGAAAAACAATACCCATACTCACAAACTAAACATAATAAAAAATGCCAATAATTTTCCAAATTAATCCTATCATGCTTCTATATTGTAGAACATACAAAAAGATATACTCCACATATGAATTCACATCAATCATGGTGGAATATTGATACTCAACCAGATCATGTTTAAATTAACCAAACTTATGTATAATATCAAAATACTCAAACATGCTCCAAAACTTTAGAAATCAACATATGGATACATGCTCTAATCCTATATCTCAAAATAATACATGCATATCACAAGAACATACCAAGAACATAAGCCACAACAAATAACACAAGACCTCATTCATATCAGAGATAAAAATGCATTACCTCAAAGAAAAAGTTCTAGCATATAATTACTACTAACTTGATGGTCTCTACTATGATCTCAATATCTTAAAAGACAAGAATCAAAACCATTAAAACTCCTTTTCAATGCTTAATTAAACGGTTTAAGAAAAGGGAGAAATAAAAAATGTATATCGCAACCTTTTCTCATATCTAAAATGAAAGAGAGAAAAACATAGATCATTAAAACTCCTCAAAACCTTAAACCTTCCTTGCTTATGAGAAATAAGGTAGAGGTAAATCTATGACTAGGGAAGAAAGAAGATATCATAATCGACCTAAGGATGAGAGGGAAATAGGAAACCTTTATTTTTCCTAGTTGAGAAGGATAAAAAAAAAAGAAAAAATGGAGGATATTTCAACACTTAGCAAAATTTACCAAAGAAAAAGGGAGAAGAAAGCATATGTAGAAGGTAAAGATTAAAATGAATAGGAATGGAGGGTAAAGAAGAGAGTTGGTAGACATCTACAATAGGAGGATAGAGAAAAAACTAGCTTGGTTAAGTGTGGGCAACCAAATGAAAGAGAAATGCATGATGAGGTGAGGAAGGTAGAGTGTAGTTAAGAGGAAATGGCAGAGGGTTGGTAAGTTAGAGAATATGGTGTAGGAAGTTAAAAACCCAATCATGGCTTCTAGATAAGAGAGAAAATTAAGGGGAGTGAGAAAAGGTGAGGAATACTGCAAACATATATTTGGGAAAATTTTAGCTAAATAAATTCATAGAATGATCTAAATAGTGTAAATAAAATAATCTCAAAGCATCAAGATACGATTATTAGCACAAATAAATTATAATTAAAAGTTTTATAAACATTGAAAAAGATTCAAATAAAAATCAAAAAATGATAAGAAATCATAGGATAACTAGTGGATAGGCTTTGGCAAACTAGTTGACTAGTTTATCATTGAATAAAAATATTAGATTCTAAGAGTACTGATTGCTCGATTAGGAAAAGTAGTTGATCTATGCACTTGCAAATTACATTTTTTTATTAGAGTTTAAGCCCTTTACAAAACCAACTTATTTTATTTTTACTTAATTTTAAATCAATTTTGAATGATTTTAGTATGGTGTATTAGATTGGGCTAGTCCCAAGTTGGTAACCCAAAATAACCCTATGTCTAGTCCTCATAATTTTCATGCTCTCAAAGGCCCCCATCCCTTACCCCAATTAAAACCTTTTTAAATAGAAGGTTTTGTAGTCATTTATGGAATTCAATTATCAATACAATCACTTTTTCATTTTTTTTCTCTACTCTCTCCCCTCTCTATTTTTCTCTTGACTTTTCATCTACGTATATCCTATGCCCTACACTTGAAACACCTAAATTTACATTCTTCACCCTACAATAATTTTTGTTTATGGAGAATCTTACAAAAGGCTATGCTTCCACCACAACACCCTCACTGACCCAATCCAAACACCAATGATCCCTTGAAAGTAGATCACCTAGTCACTATCGCACAACTCCAATCTATGAGTGCCAAACTCTAGGTATCCATCAAGGAGATGATTCCAAAAATGTTTTCCCCTCTCACACAATCTCTTAGTAGATACCTCAAATTTTACCTACAGACCAAAAATAAACCACTCATCTAGAAACTCTAGATGAGACCCTCTACCCTCCAAAGTGATAGCTAAGAACTTGACTCTGTAATGCCCTCATACAGGAGGAAGCCATGAACTACCAAGGAAAGAGGTTTAAAGTCATCCTCATTGCTCTTTAGCATTAATTTATTGTTGCTAAAATGTTATCCCTAATATTTTGTAGCTAGAAGACAAAATTGGGATGAAATTACAGTCATCGCAATTGAGACTTTTAATGATGACATTGTCATCCATAATACCCTTTTTAAATAGAAAATTTTTAAAATTTCCCATAAAAATTTAAATCTTAGAAGGAAATCTAAAAAAAAACTTTTACAAAATACAATATACCTATTTTAAGAATAGATTTTTGAAATTCTCACAAAAAAATAATAAATCTTGGCTAGAAAATTCAAAAAAAAAGACTTTGAAGGACTAATTTTTTAAAAAATTCCAAATAAATTTAAACCTAAGATGATTTTTTTATAAAAAAATGAATTTTAAGGACTATTTTTTTAAAAAAAAATACTAACTTTTAGGTCCCTAGAAAGGGTATTAGAAAATAACCTTTTTTAAACAACCACTATGGTTCAATATCATTTTTAGTGATGAAAAATAAATTACCATTGAAATCGAATTCGACAATGAGAACAATGAGATAACTCAAAGAAGAGAAGAGAGGAGAAATAAACTGCTAAGAAAAAAGAGATTTGTGACCAAGGGTTTTATAAGATTATTGGAGACCACATTTGTAGTCGATAATATCCACATTGTCGTTGCTAATAATGGAAAATTTAATACAATGTGCAGGACACGTGACCTATTAGAGACAACAACGGAGTTATTAGCCGAATTGATGGTAACTTTTATAACTAAAGCTGTACAAATACACTGGGCATTCCCAGGAAAAAATGAAAGACAAAAGTAACCACAGATACATAGAGACAACACAACCCCATAAGGGGCACACCATCACCTACTTCAAAGACGCTTCAAAATACAAGGACCTGTGCACATAAGTTTTAATAAGAAGACCAGGGCCTTGTACATCAAACTGCTTAGACTCAAAAATAGCAGCATTTCGAGCACGCCAGGTAAGATAAATAGTTGCAGCCAAGGCACTATGACACACTTTGGCAGTGAAGAACTGGTCCTTGCGCTGTCTTCGCATAAATCTCACTGAACTAGCAAGAGTTTGGCACCCTCTATTAATCCCCAACCAAGAACGGATAACAGACCAGAGTTGACCAACCTGGGGGCATCTAAAGAAAAGGTGATCATGGCTTTCATTTGCCATGGCACAGAAAGGACATCCTAGGGGTCCATTAAGGAATGAAAGCCGGTCACGAGTGTTGAGCTTACTTTGAAGCGCAAGCCACAAAAAGAAGGAGTATCTCTTAATGCGGCACCCCTTCCATGTCACAAAGGAGTATCTCCAAGGATTGGCCCTGGGCCGAAAAAAGTCATAAGCCTTCTTAGTAGAGAACCTCCCACCTGAGCCCCAAGAAGAAATGAGACGTAGAGCTTCTACTTGCGATCCTGACCTCTCCACAACACACTGGTAGACATGCCAGAGCTTCTTCACAAAATGGGACGAATCATGAGAAGGCCTAAACTGGCCCCAAGTCTGGGACCGAAGATAATTGGCATGAATCCACTTTGTCCAGAGGGATTCCTTCTCATCCTAGAGGAACCAAATATACTTGCAGAGAAAAGCTTTATTCCAAGCAGCAAGATCTCTCATCCCGAGGCCCCCTTCCCGTTTGGGAAGGAAAACCTTGGACCAGGCAACCAAGGGTTGTTTACCTTGCCAAAGAAAACTCCGACAAAGGGTAATAATCCGATCTAGCACAACCCTTGGCACAGGGAATATACCAAACCAGAAAGATAGAATCCCCTAAATAACAGAGTTAAGTAATTCCAGCCTACCAGCAAAAGATAACAAGTGAGACCGCCACATTTTCAAACGTTCGCATACCTCATTGATCAACACTTCGTAATCCACCGCTCTGAGTTTGCTAGGGTTGAGAGGAACACCCAGGTAGCGAAACGGGAAGGAGCCCTGGGTCATATGAACCAAACCCATAATCTGAGCTCTGGTAGCTGGATCTACACCGGCTAAGAAAATCTGAGATTTGAGGGGATTAGCCTCCAAACCTGACACCGAGTTGAACACCGAAAGGGCCTGTAGGAGGGTATGAACAGATGTGAAATCTCCTCTACTAAAAAGAACAAGGTTATCAGCAAAAGTAAGGTGGGAGATTCCTAGTCTCTGACACTTCGGATGGAAGGAAAAGCCCCTCTGACTCCTAGATCTCAAGTGGAGAAGCCGAGAGAAGTATTCCATGCACAACACAAAAAGGTAGGGTGAAATCGGATCACCCTGCCTTAACCCAAGGGCTCCATGGAAGAACCCCATAAGCTGCCCATTGATCTTCAAAGAGAATGAAGCAGTGGAAACACATTCCATCAGGAGGCTCACAAACTTATCTGGAAACTTCAACCCTTGAAGAACAGCTTTCAGAAATGACCAGGAAAGAGAATCATACGCTTTTTTAATATCAACCTTCAGCAGACATCGAGGAGAGGTTCTTTTGCGAGAATAGTCCTTTAGCAATTCCTGGACCAAAAGGATATTCTTAGACATCAACCAGCCATTCATGAAGGCTCCCTGCTCACTACTAATAATACTCCCCAGAACTCGAGCCAAACGCTGAGCAAGGATCTTGGCAATCACTTTATATGTGGTGGAACAACAAGCTATGGGACGGAACTCCGAAACCGTTTCCGGATGAGAGCACTTAGGGATCATAACAAGAGTTGTATGGTTAATACGCTTGAGGAGCTTTCCAGAGTGAAAGAAATCAAGCACTGCTGCACAAAAATCATCCCCAACTATATCCCAAGCACTCTTGAAAAACCAAGCAGAGTATCCGTCCGACCCCGGGGCCTTGTTATCCCCAAGAGAGAACACCATAGCTTTCACTTCCTCCCTAGTGACAGGCTGTAGCAAATCATTCTGCAAATCTGGTGTCAAGACGGGCCCTTGTGAAAACACTTGGTCATCAGGAGGAACACACTCTGCAGCAGACCCAAGAAGCTGCATATAGGTAGAAAGAAATTCCCCCTCCAAGTTAGAATCAGACTGAGTCCACGAACCATCACTTTTCTTCACACGAAGAACAACAGACTTAGCCTGGCGAGCCTTCAGCATATCATAGAAGAATCGGGAATTAGAATCACCCTGAAAGAGGAACTTCTGCTTATTCTTCTGTGCTACGAAACTCAAGGCAGCCTTTTTTAGAAAAGAAGCCCGAACTCGTAGATCATCCAAAACGAGGTGGTCAAAGCTACCACTGCCAGATAAGATAGCCTCCTGTTCTTTCATAAGCAGACTCTCAGCTTCCTTAGCCCTAGAGATGATGTGGGAGAAGTGTAGCCTGTTGAGCTGCTTGAGACCAGACTTAAGACCAGAGAGCTTATGACATAAGTTGAACTGATGAGACCCATAGAAATGGAAGCACCAGGCAGAAGACACCACCTGATGGAAGTCGGGGTGATCTCCCCCATATTAAATTAATGAAAGGGCTTCCTAATATGCTTAGGTGTACCAATAGAAATAATACCAGGGCAGTGATCAGAAATAGAACCTGGAGGAAGAAACTGGGCCGTAACAGGAAAACCAGCAGAAAACCCTGCAGTGCTCATAAGAACTCTATCCAGCTTGCATTTAACCTTTCTGGCCAGGAAGGAATAGAAGCACCCGGAGAAGGGGACATCTGATAATTGATTCACAAGGCAACACTCCTTAAATTCTGCCATCTCATAATCTGTAACCGGTCGGATGCCCACTCTATCAATAGCATTGAGGGGAGTATTAAAGTCCCCACAGACTATCCACGGCCCATCAATAATAGACGATAAACTCCCCAAACTATTCCAAAGGGGCTTCCTATCACCCACACTATAAAACCCATACACAATCGTAAGGCAAAAGATCACATTATTGGCTAGGTCAGTGACCATACCTGATAGAGATTGTGGTGTTGCATCGACAAGGGTCACTTCCACCAAGCCGGGGTCCCACAAAAGCAAAATACGGCCGTTAGGGTGGAGAGCAAAGTTATCAAGGTACTTCCAACCAGAAAACGCATAAGACACCAGTTTTTGAACTTTAGCATCATCCAATTTGGATTCCAAAACACCAACAATAGAGCATCGACGATCCCTCTGAAGCTTAGCAAGAGCTTTTTGTTTCAAGGGAGAGTTCCCTCCCCTAATATTCCAGATGAGATTATTCATGATAAAGGAACGGCCGGAGGCCTAGAGGATTTACGCTTACCCATCATCCCCAAAGACGGCCTCCTAAGAGAAACAAGGGATATCTTCTTCGGTGCACGACCCTTCCTTCTAATAGTTTGCCATCTCCCATCCTTCTCAGCTCCTGTATACTCCTCTGACCCATCAATGTCCTCGGTAAGCAGCTCCCGGGCAAATGAGTATCACTCGATCGAAGGTGCTTGGCCTGATTCTTCTGGATAGGACCACTCGAAGGAGGTGCACGAGTCTCATCTACAACCATCGGTGTCTTCCCTTTATCAGGATCACGAACCAAAGTAGGCAGTGGCTGCTGCTCGGGATCCGTAGGCAGGGGGAATCCGAAGCAACACCATCTGGGGATACTTTAGCCATAGCTTTCTGGTCATTCATACAGCCCTTGGACAAAAGTCTCTGCCCCCAATGTTTAGGAGCCGACACATTTTCCTTACCCACCGGCTTCCAAACAGAAATGTGATTCACCAATTTCTCACCACCCCTAGAAGAGCGGTGGGGACCACACTCAGACTGAACATGCCCCAACGTGTTGCACTTCCTGCAAAAAGATGGCAAATCCTCATACTCAATTTCCTGCACAAAACTACCAACTGCACTCTTGACTTCAACCGAGGATGGGAAATGACTCTCCAGGTCAACTTCCACCAAGACTCTTGCAAATTCAATCTTTAATCTCTGAGTAGTAAAATCATCAATCTGCAACGGTCTTCCAACAAAGGAAGCAATGGTACTTAAGGCCCCACGGTTCCATAATTCAAGCGGCAAGTTTTTGAGCCTAACCCACACAGGAACCTTTGTGACCTCCTTCAAGCCAAAGGAGAAGAAAGTCGGGAATTCTTTCAAAAATAAGTCCTTACTCCGCACATAATAAGGACCTCCCGCTAGAGCTTTCTTTTTGTCAAGCTCGGATTCAAATTTGAGCACAACCCAACCGGAACTGTGTATCACATATCTAAACGGTTGGCCAATAATCGTTTTCGCTGCATTAATCAGAAACTTATCCACCTGCACACCAACAAATCTACCAAGAACACAAGCACCCCAAGTATCCTCAATTTTATCAATATTTTCTGATTCAACAAACACTGAATTATCTGCAGGAGGAATATAATCACACTTCACAATAGGGGCAACAGCAAATAATTTTGCATAGGTCATCCCCTCTGTTAACAGATTTTTCGACCAGGGAGAAGGGGGGACTGTACCTCTCGGCCTTTCAGCACCTGACAGCCCACACTGAACCCCCTCCATCGCAGGACCAGACTGTTCAGGCTCAGCAGGCGGCAGCTGGACGGGAGGCTCGGCATCAGCTTCGGGCAACAGCCCAGGCCCCGAGGCACGCTGGGACTGCTGCGCCGGTCGTGGAGCATCGACCTTCTCCAGACCTTCAACCTACGAAATAGACAGAGAGGGGTGGCGGCTAGATTTACCCAGCAGAACAGAATCAGACCCCTCCATAACTGATTTATGGAGATTCAGATCTGGAACAGGGGGAGCAACGGGCAACAGGACCTCCTCGAGCGGCGCGCCAGCAGATCTGGAAGGTTCCAGATCTGCACAGGGCGGCGAAAGGCTGGCTGAACAGGGCGGCGACCGGCGAGGAGGCGCGAGATCCAGAGCTGAACGACCCAGGCGACAGCTGTGCATGCTCCTGTTTAGCGGGAGCTGCACTCTTCGAAGGGCTTGGTAGCGCGTAGATAGTCGACTGAATGGTCGATTTCTGCCGCCCAAGTTTCTTTTTTGTACCCATAATCCACTAAAAAACGAAATAGCGAACAGTAAAATCAAAGAAAGTGGGAAATTACTGTAGAAAAAAGAAGAGATTACAGTGGTCTTGATGCACAAAGTTCCTCTCTTCGCATGGAACCATTGGGAGAAAAAGTAAGAGGAGAGAGAAAGTACCAAGACCTATACAACGAAGTTATTAGCGACGATATGTTTAGTTGGTACACCCCATTCACCAAAGCTATAGTTGTGGCCCTAAAACAGAAAATATAGATGCCAACCTTTGAGGCATTTGATGGCTCGACCAATCCAGCAAACCACTTGAATACCTTTAGGAATTAAATTTTGTTGGTTGGAAAATTGTAATACCCCACTTTCAAGAAATTTAATTTGCATAAAATAACAATTTAATTTATGAGATTTACTATTTAATGTTATTGAAATTGATTTGTTTTATTAAATCATGATTCTTGTGTGTATTTGATTTAATGTTTCAATAATTTTGATTTATAATTTTTATGAAGATTCTCTCATCAAAACTTTAAATTTATTTATGTTTTTTATAATCTTTTTATTAACAAATTTTAATTTAATATATGATTTGGATCACATTTTACTTATTTTTTAAGTGAAATGACTCTTTTATTATCTTATTTGATTTTTCATAAAAGGAATTTGAATTTATCTAAATTCAGCTTTGATTTTATACATTTTTGTTTTATAGATTTATCAATGATTTTGGCTTTATATTTATATTTTAGTTAGTCGTTAATTATTGTAGATAATTCTATATAAATTTATTCACAACTTTAATTTTTATTAAATTTATATGATTATAATTCTTGTTTAAAATTATATTTATGTTTTTGATTAGATGTTTGACTTAATATATTTCACATCTCTCTTGATTTTCATACTACAAGCACATTCTGTTTATTAATATTTTATATAGTTGTGACTAATGATAATTTAATACTTTTTGTTGATTGGAAAATATTTTAATTCATTATTTTAAGTTATGATTTTGCTATTTGATTCTTTGGGTTTAGCTAGCTATAGAAAAATGTAAGTGTCTACTTCCTCTACTTGTGGTTGTTTCATGAAGATGGGCTAATGTTCGTGGGTTTTGGAGTTGAGAATGTTATAATTCAATTTATTTGGTATCTTAATTACGTAGTATGCCTTATATGATACATTTTATTGATCATGTGTGTAATGTTTTGAATGGAAGCATGAAAACATGATTTTTGAATATGGTCCATTATGAAAAGATAAAGACAAATGATGATGATTTATTGTAACTCTCATCATGACAAAGTGTTAAATATGTTTGAATCATGGGTTCTAAGTGATAAGCATGATGCATGTTCAATTAAGTAAAGCTTGGTTTTGGTTGGATTTTACTATTGATATAGGATTTAACCTAATCCTACGCATGGATTAAATGGATGGATAATTAGTTGCTAATGGATTTAATGGTTTATGTTTTTCCATAAACCACCTTTAATGGGGAATAATGAGATTGGTGATTTATGCTTCACCTTAAAGCGCTAGTAATGAGGAAATGACTAATTGAGTTATATGGAATATTTATATAGTTACTTGGTGAATATCATTGTTTGGTCTCTCTATGTTATGTGTGGTTACCTATTATGATTATTACCTTTGATAAGGGCCTTAGAGGTCCCAATTAGCTAATAAAGGTCGACTTTGATCACTTCTTATGATTTTTGCCTTTGATAACGCCCTTAGAGGTCTTGGTGCCTTTTCTACTATATATATTGATGATGTATTAGGGTTATCAATACTAAAGGTTCTATTCATCTAAGTAGGTTTATATTGGCTTCTATTAAACTTATGTCCATTATGGTTACTTGGATTCGGTTGGAATTTATGTCAAACGTGCTTACTTAGTTTTGGATGGCTTCCATGAATATTGAGATACCATAGGATATAATCCAACTTACTATTTGAGATCAAATAAGTGCATGAAATTATATGATCATAACTTTAATGGAATAATAATTGGAACCTTAAAGATGTCTTAGGTGGTTTTACATTATTTATATGCTTATATTATTTGTATATGATTAATATGACTCATGCTTTCTAGGTCTCATGGTGTGTATGTTTATTCCATGACCCCATATACATGGCTAAATGTACGGCCTTTCAACATTGGCATGCATGAACTTATATATGTGTTTGACTTTCATAGTTAAGTTGTAGTTGGCATGATCACATTCTCATGAAGAATAATAAAAAATTAAATGAAAATTAGAGGTGTATTACGGACCTTATTATCCCCTTAAATGAATTGATTATCATGGTTTTACCTATGGGTGGTGGGCGTGATATTAATATAAATCTTATCATATGATCCTCTCTTGTAATGATTCATGCTTACCAACATTTATAATCCCGTGCTTTACTTGTCACAAGTTAATGTGGCCTCATTTGTTTGGGTTTGGGATTGATATCATACAACTCTCTTGATTATAAAATGTGAGCACCTTGATTTCATATACATTTGATCCTTAGGCTTTGTGTTTTCCTGAGATCAAGGTTCTATGATTTACTTAGTACTAGAGCCATATTGAGACTAACTTAGTTTATTGGGTTCGATGATGAACCAATAATAGTGGGGAGTAGACAACTTATGCAAGTTCAATATTGAATATTTTATCATTGAGATGAATATTTGACTTAGGGATTGAGAGTAAGCTATTTGGTGGTTCGACTTTGTGAATAAAGTTTGGTCCACTATTGAGATCTTCCTTTGTTTTTCTTAGATTTCACTATATCTCAAATATATTTATTTTGGTTTGTAAAACATTAACTTTGCTTGTATTTTCATTAGAGATATATTTGGATTTCATTTCCTTCTACTTTTTCATGTTTCTTTATATCATGGGCTTTCTATAACATCCCAAAATTTTGAACCAAAATTTTTATTTTGAAGATAATGTAGAATAATAATAAAATAAAACTTGGGGATGTCATTTCCTGATCAACCATGAGAGAGGTGTGATAATTGCCTAACTCATACTTGATGCAAGGTAAAAAAGAAACAGCAAACAAGATATTGCATTCTCTAACAAGATAATAGTAATAATAACAAGGATGAGAATAATATAGATAAGTAAGAGAGTTATAAAAACAAAGCACTCACATACAAGGTCCGCTAATTACTCTGTTCCGTATTTGCATTATCATACAACTCATTCCTTATATTTATCATACTATCATGGTCTCAACTATGCTGAAATAACATTTCTTGCTTAAAACATGAAACACATCCATCTCCTATGCTCCATGAACAAGTAACTTACACATAGAAAACACTTATCGCCTATGTTTCATAGACATTAGGTAACTTTCCCTTTATCATGCTAACATGCTTTCATCTATACTAGAATAACACCTTTTTCATTTACAATATTAAATGTATACATACTTGTAAGATAAATTTCTTATTCTTTCTTTGAATTGTTTGGGATCATAGGCCAACATTTCATTTGTTCTTTTATATTTATTTTTCTTAACCTATTGGCACTTTACTTATCTAATTTCAAATCCTCCTTTTTAATAGTGTCTCGTGAACATCTAGATGTGATCTTTTCACAAGCTAAAGATATCACAACTCCATAAGACACTCTAACCTTAAATATCAATACCCTTATAGGACCCATGGGTCACATACAGAGTATAGAGAGATCATGTTACTAATGTTCTTAACATTAGCTTAAACTATCATACCTCAAAGGTCATCATAAGTTAAAACTTACATATGCATGTTAACTATAGATAAATTACCTATATGTGATTACCACAATTGTGATCCTTGATCTTTCTATAAAAGGAACCTATCAATATAAAATAAATAATATTTCACTTTAAGTTAACCACTTTTTCATATAACATAAAATCAAAACACTCCTTATATTTAATCATACTTTAAAAGATAACAATTAACATCATGGAAATAATGCAATTAAATAACCTCATCTAAAAAAACATACTCTCGCTTGAATTGTCTTAACTTTTAGATATATTAGTATTCACTGCGTTAAAACAAGGCCACACAAAAATTTCAATAAAAGTTACTCTTTATCAAAACACTATTCATAAATAATAGAAAATATAGAAATATGGCAAAAAGCTTATGTTTAGTAACCAAAAACTATTTATTACCAAGGAAAAACTACTCACATTCTTTCACTATTTACATCAATTTACTATTCTGAGAGCTAAATAGAATCTCAAAGTAAATCATTGACCTAGAAGTCTTCAAGTGAGCATTTAATTGCAAAATGACTGTATTACCCTTTTTTTCCCTTAACTTGAAAATTATGAATAAAATATAAATCCTACTCTATAAATAATAGATTTAAATACAAAGCAAACTAAATCATTAAGTAACTTGTTAAACTATAAATTTAATTAATCAAATAATATTTCATGTAAATAGATAAAAAAATACCCCTAAACCCTAAAAATAAAGAAAATAACATAACATGTAGCATATAATGATCTAGCTCATGAAACTTTCCATATTATTCATTGAAAGCCATAGGAACACATTAGAACGAATCACTAAACTATAACTTTAAATATATAAATCTAAAATCAAGACTTTAAATATATGAAATCCTATCATAAAAACCTAAAACGTCCATTAGAACCATCAAATTTTCAAAAAAAAAAAGTAGTAAGAACATCACAATATGCCTTAAGGCCAAACACACCCTCTTTGGTACCTAATACTTAATCTAAATTGTGGAAACCATAAAATTAGTCAAATCTAAATATTATATAAAGAGAAAATAGTTTACATAACCTCAATAATATTCTCATAAAATCTTTAAGCCAACACACAACCATAACACACAAAACAACCCTAAAATCTAAGAGTAGCCAAGAATCGAAGTAGTAGCATATTCAACAACATCAACAAATCCAATCATGGTATCACACAAAATTCTATCTACTTTTATTTTGATCACTTTTAACATGGTTCCAAAGCTCCATAAAAATCTAGAGAACATCCCTCTCAGTAATAAATAAATAAAATAAAATAAAACTTCTCTTGAATTCCATGCATAAAAATTACCTACAACATGCAAAAAACAACATAGCTATAAAGAAACCAAAGGAAATAATATAGGAGGAAGAAGAAGAAGGGTTGGAGTCAATAAATGGAAGATGATAATATAATAAATAAATAAATAAAAGAAGAGAATTGGTCAGTTTTAGGGGAGGCATGGGAAAAATAATAGAGGAGAAATAAAGATGAAAGAATAAATAGTTAAGGTTAAATATTTGTGAAAAATGTAGCTAGAGATCAAAGCCAATTTGATTTCTCCAAGGTTTTCTAATTTTAGTCAGCATAAAAGAGTTCAATAAGGTTTTATCACCTTTATTTGGATATTTTAAAAGGATAAGAACAAAATTAGGGTATTTAGGATATGTTTAGTTTAGAGAAAGATGAGTTTTGATGGCTAATTAAGATTAAAATAGTAGAATTTATCTAAAAAATGTAAAAATAACTAGAACCCAATTGTATTTCATATTTATATTAAATATGTCAAAATATGAGTATTCCCAAATTTTCATAATTTTTTCTTTGCTATAAAAATAATTTAGGGTTTTAGACGTGGATAAGGATGAAAAGGATAATGAATATTCATCAAAGTCTCCATTTAAAATTTTTAAAAGCCCTAAGAGTCTCATAAGAAGTTAAGGAATCCCAATATGCCAAATTATATTTATTTAGAATAATTTAAATGGCTAAAAGTGGCTCAAAAGTCTTTCATGACTCCATACCATAAGGAAACACAATAATGTGTGAATGAATTGTTTCAAAAAATTAAATAAGGTTTCAAAAATTTCAAAGTATGTAATAAGTATTTAAAAATAAGATACCTTTATCTATAGATAATATAAATTCTAATTAAATCATGATTTTCAAAAAATAGGGTATTGTAGCTAGACATTCTTGTGAGATACTCTCTTTATAGGGTCCTTAGAGGTCAAGATGTTGTAGTAGTTGCTTTTCCTTTAGTTTTATTTCCCTTTATATTTCATACTAGTTTTGATCTTGTTATGGACTTGGTTGTAAAACATGAACTTCTTATCACATATGACATTTGCATACTCTATTTCTCTTGTGTTTTTGTTGTTTTGGATACTCAGCTTTGTAACTGACCTGAGATGGATGATGTAGTATCTATTTTATATTAGATACAATGGTTTTGTATAGGATTTTTTCATATTTTTCTTTTGTAAATGTTGAGTTTCCTTCAATCCTATAATATAGGGAGTCTAACAAAATAGGAAATGATTTTTTCATGGGAAAAATTATTTATTTTGTAAATTTTTTTAATCAAAATATCTTCTAAAGTATCTTCTCACACACTTTTATATTAACTAGATTATCTTAAATAGATTTTGACAACAATATTTAAATAATCGTTTGGTTAATACTTTCAAAGAAAATAGGCGGTGTGTTGCAATCATATATCTTTAAAAAGGTGGCAAGCTGAACCTAGATGTAGTAACAAAGATGATTTACCTTAGTAAATATTTTAATTGACATAGTTAGTAGATACTCAACTAATAATGTGTTGTTGGTTAAGAAAGGTTCAAAAGAGTAGATATGTTTTTAGAAAAAAGTTTAATACTTAAATCCTTTTCACGATTAACAAGGAGTAACCATGAGAATGTATTTTGTTTAAGGAAAATCATTTAAGAGCTCATGATTTTTTTAGAACAAGTTCTCATAGTGTTTTTATAGCACCCCAAAATTTAATTTTAATTTTTTTTTAATTTTTTTTTGAAGATAGACATGAATAATTAGGTGTTATATCTATACCGAATATCAATCAAGTTTACCCTGTCATTATTTTATCTGGTATAAGGTAAAATATTATGAACATTAAATAAGATAACAACAGAATAAGAGAGAGATTTCCAAACCAAAGAAGAGTTTGAGGATAAACTCTAAGTACAAGTAATCAACAAAAGAGATCATATGAGACCAAGAGCTCATAAGGTACCTAGATAAAAGCACTAGCTATAGGATAACATAGACTCTACTCTCAAACCTAACAATATAATCTCTCCACGAGTATTGCATCAAACTCAACAAAGTAGTCATCAAAGATTTGCACATCAATTACTGGGTTGTTTGCTTAAGGGAATAAGTAGAATCCTTAAAAAAGGATAACCAATACTTGCTTATTGAGTAAGGTAACCAAAAACATCACAAGAATAGGGCGTGCATAACATATAAGGTTATATAAAGGGAAAATATACATGCATACTATTTACAATAAAAGATGTTTCCAAGAAAACCTTATTAGAGTTTCATGTTAGGTGACCATACATTTCCAAATACCTAGTTACTTGAATTTAAGGACTCCACTATTCATAAACAATGGAAAGATATCAACAAATTACCCTTATAAGGTAAAACATAGCCAGAAACCATCATTATATTAGGTAAACCGATAACAATCATAAACCACTCCCCAGGCAGAAAACTCCTGGCCATTATAATTGTTTGTTGGAACGGACTAGTATAACTTGGTCATGACTAAGTGATCTAACACTTTACATATTAATATCTTATGACATAAATTATTGATTATCATTATTATATGAACACAAATATTAATGAGTTCATTCCAACAATTGATTCACGTGTGTATATATGGGAATGCATCATGATTAATATCTTAACCAAATTCTAACCTTGAGAAATTAATATTTCTATCCTACCCTCACTCTATATTCCTAAATCTTAGCCTAACCTTACACTTCATTTTGGGATATTAATATTTTTTCTCAACCTAAACCTAAACTTGGTTAGTTGATAACTAATTTATCCCATTACCTTAACCTAAATCCAAATATAAAACCCCCTAGTTTATTTTTCTTCTTATTTCCCTTTTCCTTTTCCCGACCTTTCAATTGAAATCATTTCCCTTCCCCCTCTCCTTTTCTTCTTACATGTGAATTTTCTCCTACCTAGACTATGCCTCTACTAGGTCATGCCCAATCACGCGTCAACTCCCCTTCCTCACATTCCTTGCATGTGTTTACTTGTCAAAACCCTTCCTAATTATCTACTTCCTCTCTGTCAATCTCACCTTCTCCCCCCATACATGTCTCCATATATATGCCATATTAAATGCCAAATCACCTCTCCCTTCCTTAATTCTTTTTGTCAAAGATTCCCACCACCACAAACTCAACCATCTTCCTTCCTTTCCCCTTTTTAATCGACACCAAATTAGCCCCCAAAACCACCTTCCACAGCTCGCACCAAATCTCCACCCCTACCATTGATGATCCACACCAAAACTTCACTACAAACATTGACTAAAAAAGCTACAACTCACCCTCTCCATTTGGCAAAAAACCACCATAACTCCCCCCCCCATTTTTAATTCCCCTCTTGGTTGTAGCAAAACTAACCAATCTCCCCCATCTAGATTTAGCCTCCTTTATCAATCCTACACCCCAAGCACGGGCATAACCCACCACAACTCACACCTAACTTCTAACTAAAACAAGCACACCACATCCACCACCATTCGGAATCAACCATAATAGCCCATACCCACTATTTGACCAAACCAACTGAATCTTTCCCACTAAATGATGCGGGAGCAGAGTCACAGAACATAACACCAAGGAAGACAGTTACGCTACTCATAATGGGTGCATGAATAGGGGTATGCATGGCTTCATGTAACGTTTGTTAGCTAGCGTAACGTTTATTTTTAAGTACTAGTTATTGTTATTTACTTTTAGTCAACGTTTGTTAGCTAGCGTAACGTTTATTTTTAAATACTAGTTATTGTTATTTACTTTTAGTCAACGTTTATTAGCTAGCGTAACGTTTATGTTTAAGTACTAGTTATTGTTATTTACTTTTAGTCAGTTAGTAACTGACTATTAACTAGCTAGTCTTAAGGGAATTAATGCTTTTGAGAGGGAATATGCTTGTAATCTTTTGAGAAGATGCTTGGTTCCTTGGCTATATAAACCATAGGAAACCAAGTAGAAAGACACAACTTGAATAAGAAGAACAACCTTAAGCATTGCTTAAACCTGAATTCTGTGTGGATTTATCTCGTAACAAGTCGAATCTGTGTGAATGATTTGTTTCGAATCATCTCGAAATAAAACCGAATCTGTGTGAACGGTTTTGTTCTCGAAACCTTAATCTTTATTTCTGTGTGGTTTAAAGATTAATTTACCCTTCTACCTCGTGTTCCATCATCATCCACCCCTTCGAATCCCCATCATCAACCTCCATAATCCATACTCATCAAATACTCCATATAAACTCCATCTAAATCTAAAACTCTAACCGTGCACGCATCAATTTGGTATCAAAGCTAGGTTGTGGTTAGAGTGAACAAATTCTTCAAGACCAACCATGGCAAGTCAAGAAGAAGAGTTTAGAGATATTCTCAAAGCCTTGGCGGAAGATTTTAAGGATGTCAAGATCCGTATGGGAAGAATCGAAGCTTCCCAAGCACAAGGGTCATATGTGCAACAACCTTACCGAAGAGAGCCAATCGAAGTAGAGCATATGAGGAGAACATCGCATCGATTGGAAGGGGAAGAAGAAAGTGTAGGAGACTACGGAAGGGCACATGAGTCCTTTAGGAGGACATATGACGACGTAGAGAAGGGGATCCGTTTTGACTTACCGGACTTTGAGGGTAATCTCGACCCGGAATTGTTCCTTGAATGGTTGCAAAACGTGGAGTCGATCTTTGAGTATAAGGAGATCGATGATGAGAAGAGATGTCGTATAGCAATCTTGAAGTTGAAGAAATTTGCTAGAGTATGGTATGACAATCTAAAACGAAGAAGAGAAAGAGAAGGGAAAACAAGAATCCGATCATGGGAAAAGTTGAAGAAGCATCTAAGGAAGAAGTTCGTTCCGAGAGAATACGAGTAAGAGAACTTCATCAAGATGAACACTCTGAGGCAGGGCCTACTCGGAGTTGAAGAGTATATTCGAGAATTCGAAAGGCTAACGCTTGTATGTGATGTGCAAGAACGAGAAGAGCAGCGATGTGCACGATTCATAGGAGGTTTGAATATGAATCTCCGAGAGAAGGTAGAAGTGTACCCATATGAAGTTTTCGAAGATTTGGCTAAACTAGCCATCAAGTTCGAAAAACAGTTGAAGCGGGGCAAGGTTCCAAGTAAGTCCATCAGTGTTTCGTATGGGTCAAACTTTAAAGGAGGATCTAAGCCACCAATGGTGCAATCCACTAACACCGATGCGGATAGAAGATTCACTCGGGGGGAAAAAGGCAAGGAGCAAGCGGAGGAGAAGGTCCGCAGGCAATGCTTCAAGTGCCGGGGATATGGTCACTTCGCTCGGGATTGCTCAAACCAACGAGTGTTATCCCTGAAGGAAATCGCCAATATGGAGACATGTGAGGAAAGTGAAGACCATGAGGAGGATGAAACCGAAGAGCCAAAGGATGCCTTGGAAGAAGGAACCATAGATTGTTATGTGCTGAGACGAGTTCTCCAAGTGCAAACCCGACCTCTACCTACTCAGCGGGAAAGACTTTTTAAGGCTAAGTGCCGAGTTGGAGATCGAGTATGTGAGATCATCGTTGATAGAGGCTCATGCACCAATGTAGCTAGTGAGAAGATGGTCAACAAGCTTGGATTGGAAACAACGAGTCACCCCAGGCCATACTCACTACAATGGCTCAATCGCGACAAGGGCATACGGGTAACAAAACAATCTCTTATCTCATTCAAAGTTGGGAATTATGTAGATACTATTCTATGTGATGTCCTGCCTATGGATGCTTGTCATATTCTGTTGGGGAGACCATGGCAGTATGATAGAAAGGTTACACATGATGGGGTCCTCAACGAATACATTGTGTGTAAGGATCAGAAGAAGTACAAATTAAAACCAAACGAAGATAAGGAGAGTTTGGTTAGAGAGAAAGAAGAGAATTTGAGCCGGAAGAGTAAAGAATTGCTGATTTTGAAAGAGCATGAAATGTTGGAAGCTCTAAAGGGGGAAGAAAGGTGCTACGCCCTAGTAGCAAGGGAGATCTCAAAAAACAAAGAGGCTGTCAACCAAGATCCAAAGCTGAAAAAAATATTGAAAGACTATGCAGATGTGTTCCCAGATGAGCTACCAATTGGGTTGCCTCCTTTGAGAGGAATCGAGCATGCTATAGATCTCATGCCAGGAGCCCCACTACCGAACCGCCCAGCTTATAGATGCAACCCAGAAGAAGCTAAGGAGTTGCAAAGACAGGTACAAGAGTTGCTGGATCAGGGTTTTATACGAGAGAGCATGAGTCCATGCGGGGTTCCAGCCTTATTGGTGCCAAAGAAAGATGGCACATGGAGGATGTGCATCGACTCCAAAGTAGTCAACAACATCACGATCAAGTACAGATTTCCGATGCCGAGGTTGGATGACATGCTAGATGAGTTGCACGGAGCTAAAGTCTTCTCGAAGCTCGATCTCAGAAGTGGCTATCATCAGATGAGGATTCGAGAGGGAGATGAATGGAAGACCGCTTTTAAGACCAAGTATGGGCTATACGAGTGGTTGGTAATGCCCTTCGGATTATGCAACGCACCGAGCTCTTTTATGCGGTTGATGACCGAGGTTCTACGACCCTTTCTTGGAGTCTTTGTTGTTGTATATCTGGATGATATCCTAGTGTATAGCAAGACGGAGGACGAACACCGACAACATCTGAGACAATTGTTCGATAAGCTCAGAGAGGTGAAGCTCTACGGCAAAAGGGAAAAATGTGACTTCATAATAGCAAGTGTAATCTTTCTTGGTTATATAGTAAGCGGAGATGGTATCCGAGTAGATCCATCTAAGGTGGAATCAATCCAGACATGGCCAACCCCTACTAATGTGCATGAAGTTCGAAGTTTTCACGGACTGGCGTCCTTCTACCGAAGGTTCATCAAGGATTTCTCCACTATTGCGGCACTTATGACACAATTAATGAAAAAGGGGGAATTCCACTGGGATGACCGGGCAACCAAGGCATTTGAAGAATTGAAGGAGAGGCTCTCCAATGCACCGGTGCTAACCCTACCGTGTTTCGACAAGTTGTTTGAGGTAACTTGTGACGCAAGCGGTGTGGGTATCGGGGGAGTGCTTTCTCAGGAGAAGAGGTCAGTAGCATTCTTTAGCGAGAAGTTAAATGGGGCTAGACTCAACTACTCGACATACGACAAGGAGTTTTATGCTATTGTACGAAGCTTGGAGACATGGAGCCACTATCTGAGACCAAAACCTTTTGTACTTCACTCTGATCATGAGAGTTTGAAATATTTACATGGCCAGAAGAAGATAAGCATAAGGCATGCCAAATGGACCAGCCTACTTCAGACTTTCGTCTTCTCTACCTGTCATGTGGATGGAAAAGAAAATGTGGTAGCAGATGCCCTATCCCGGCGGAGTATGGTGCTCACCGTGATGGAAGCTAAGCTACTAGGGTTCGAGATGCTCAAAGGGCAGTACTCCGCGGATGAGGATTTCTCCATGATAGTCGAGGAGTGTGAGAAACAGGGGGTTCACGGGGCCTATGCTCTTCAAGATGGGTTCTTATTCAAGAACAACAAATTGTGTATCCCCAGAACATCAGTTCGGGAATTACTCATCAAGGAGGTACATGAAGGAGGGATAGCCGGACATTTTGGGATCAACAAGACTCTGGAACTACTACAGGAACACTTCTACTGGCCAAGGATGAAAAAGGGAGTCCTAGACACGGTCACCAGATGTTCCACGTGTCAAAAGAGCAAAAGTTTCTTTCACAAGGGAGTCTATGTGCCACTGCCCGTACCTACCCAACCATGGGAAGGAGTTAGTATGGATTTTATACTAGGGCTGCCCCGAACCCAACGCGGTAAAGATTCTATCATGGTAGTCGTTGATCGGTTCTCCAAGATGGCACATTTTATACCGTGTCATAAAACCAACGATGCAACCTATGTTGCGGATCTGTATTTTCAGGAGGTTGTAAAACTGCATGGGGTTCCGAGGACGATAGTTTCGGATAGGGATGTCAAGTTCCTTAGTTATTTTTGGAAGACTTTGTGGCACAAGCTAAGCACAAAACTTCTATTCAGTACTTCACACCACCCCCAGACCGATGGACAGACAGAAGTCACGAACCGAACATTGGGAACTCTACTGAGGGGACTGGTTAGTAAAAGTACCAGGGATTGGGATGTCAAGCTTGCCCATGCTGAATTTGCTTACAATCGATGTCCTTCTACAACCACAAAGTGTAGCCCTTTTGAGATCGTATATGGCGTCAATCCATATATTCCCATCGACATGGTAGCATTGAAGAAAGGGGAAATGCGGAACCATGATGCAAAAGAAAGGGTAGAATTCTTCCAGAAGCTACACCAACAGGTTAAGGGCAATATCGAAAAGTCCAACGAGAGATATAAGGCCAAGGCAGACAAACACCGCACTCAACCAGATTTCCAGCCAGGAGACCTCGTATGGTTACACCTTCGGAAGGAAAGGTTTCCCAACTTAAGGAAAAATAAGCTCATGCCTCGAGCAGACGGTCCCTTCAAGGTCCTTCGTAGATTTGGAGAGAGCGCCTACGAGCTAGAGCTACCTGACTCCTACGGAGGAGTATCGAGAACGTTCAACATTGGAGACATCAGCCCCTATCATGACGACTCGAATTTGAGGACAAATTCAAACCAACCCGGGGAGAATGATGCGGGAGCAGAGTCACAGAACATAACACCAAGGAAGACAGTTACGCTACTCATAATGGGTGCATGAATAGGGGGTATGCATGGCTTCATGTAACGTTTGTTAGCTAGCGTAACGTTTATTTTTAAGTACTAGTTATTGTTATTTACTTTTAGTCAACGTTTGTTAGCTAGCGTAACGTTTATTTTTAAATACTAGTTATTGTTATTTACTTTTAGTCAACATTTATTAGCTAGCGTAACGTTTATGTTTAAGTACTAGTTATTGTTATTTACTTTTAGTCAGTTAGTAACTGACTATTAACTAGCTAGTCTTAAGGGAATTAATGCTTTTGAGAGGGAATATGCTTGTAATCTTTTGAGAAGATGCTTGGTTCCTTGGCTATATAAACCATAGGAAACCAAGTAGAAAGACACAACTTGAATAAGAAGAACAACCTTAAGCATTGCTTAAACCTGAATTCTGTGTGGATTTATCTCGTAACAAGTCAAATCTGTGTGAACGATTTGTTTTGAATCATCTCGAAATAAAACCGAATCTGTGTGAACGGTTTTGTTCTCGAAACCTTAATCTTTATTTCTGTGTGGTTTAAAGATTAATTTACCCTTCTACCTCGTGTTCCATCATCATCCACCCCTTCAAATCCCCATCATCAACCTCCATAATCCATACTCATCAAATACTCCATATAAACTCCATCTAAATCTAAAACTCTAACCGTGCACGCATCACTAACTTTAGCCACATCCACTAAATCACACATTAACTTTGATCCCCTATACCATTCCACTCCCTTATGCATCGGCTAAAGACACTAGTCCTCACCCCCTCCCTTTGACTAAACTAACCCTTAAGCTCTATTTTTGTTTTAGCATAACCGACTAAACCACTACCTTATTACATGAGTTTAGCCAAGATTTCCTTTGAGCCTTGGTTCAATATTCCCCTTTCTTTCACTCCCATTTACCTTATATTTTACTTAATGATATCATTACGTGCTAATGTTTTTTGCTAATTGTTTAGTATGTGAATTACTAAAAGTTCCATAGGAAGCGGAATAGGATAAGCAAGCTTAGAGCTTAGAGCTCTTTTTGTAAGGATACTAGTCATAGTCTAGGGATTACGTGCAAAATGTTAAGTTTGACTATGTGTGATATCATGTTATTATTACTATGTTGATGAATATATGTTGATAATGCATTGATATGAGAATATACTAATCTGTGAAGAAAATGTGTAAATTAAGAGTCACATGATATCATTACATTAATATTTTACTCTAAGTGGGTGGATGTGACATTTTTTTGTACTATAGCTTAATAAGGTATGATCAGTGAGAAAAGATCATATATGACATATGGTGATAAATGGAGGTTTTGGAAATAACAATATCGAAACATATAAGGTTTTTATAAAAATAAAGATTTTGGGTTACCTATAAGAGTATTTTAGTCATTATGGGTTTAATATGGAAATTCTGGTATTTTAATGTGCTATATGATTAAAAATATTATAATGGGGCTATATGAAGTGTTTTGACTAGTCATGAATAACCTAAGTTTAATAAAATGAGTAAATAGCTTAGTTTAGGAATGGTAACCCTAAAACAGGAAGGTCATTATCACATATGTGAAACCTTAGGGTTAGACTATGAATTTTGGATACATTTTTAATATGGGTGTATTAGGAATATATATTCAATGTGGTAGTCTTATGAGCCTTAGAGGAAAAGTTATGATATATTGTGAAATTAGGGTTTTGTAAGCATTATAAATATTAATTTTGAGATAGGGCTATTATCGCATGTATAAGACACTAGAGTTAGGACTTGAATTTTGGGTATGTAAATAATAATAATATTAGAGAGAGAGAGAGAGAGAGAGAGAGAGACTAAGTCTAGTGGATAAAAGAGATATAAAGAAGAAGTTATGTCTAAAATGTGCAATTAGGTTTTTTGGGAGAAAAGATCTTGATATTTGAGGATAGCCTTGTTATTTGTATGTTGGTACTTTGCTTGCCTTAATTATGTTTCATACATATAAAATCAACCATGAATAATTCATTAACTACTTAAATTTAAAGATTACATGAGTCATGACCGGCTGTACATGTCCATTCCATCGGATGAGAATAGTGGTTGGGAGAATTTTGCCTAGGGTTGTATTATTAATTGTTCCACCAGTAGAGAATAGTGGCTAGGAGGAAGTTGCCCTGGGGTTATATTGTTAACCGTTCCATCGGTTGAGAATTGTGGGGTCTTAAATTCAAAATAAACTACATCACAAGAACGATCATAATCATTAATAGGATATTAAATACTTGAAGTGGAAGACTACGTGAGCCAAAGCAAGTTGTACCTATCTATTCCACCATATGAGAATAACAGCTGGAAGCATTTTATCCTAGGTTGGCATTGATAACCATTTCACTAGTAGAGATTAGTGGCCATGAGCATTTTTCCCTAAGCTTGTATATTGATATCTATTCCATCGATTGAGAATACTATGGTCCTGAACTCAACATAAATGAAAGAATGGATTATGTCATATCTATTAATGTGACCTAAATTTATACTACCTTGTAATGCTTTATGTGCTTACTTTCCACTATAAATCTATGCAACTGTCTATAGCCTTACTCTATAGTATTGTCTCCTTACTCTATACATAGCATATTGACTACCTATTTCATAGGTGTTACTCATTCCTATGACACTACAACAAAAGTTGGTATAGGCTACGAAAATGGTCACAGGAGACAAAAAAAAATTGTGGTTAAATATTTTATATATAATATGATATTGTGGTTCAAGTAAAAATGGTCACAGGAAGAAGAATTTTAGTGACCATGTTTGACATTTGGCAATAGAAAAATAAATCGGTGACTATTTTAACATGGTAAAAAATATTTTTGTGACAAAGTGACCATAAATTTGCCATAAGAAAATACTTTTGTGCCCAACTCACAATAAATTTGCCACAAAAAAATTCTTTGTGGCCAACTCGCCACTAATTTGCCATGGAAAGATATTCTAGTAGCTAATTCAACACACATTTGCCATAAAAATAAATTCCCATCGTTGATTTGCCACACATTTGCCACAAAAATAAATTTCCATCGCAGATTTGCCAAGCATTTGCCATGAAAATATATTCTTGTGGCCGATTTGTCACACATTTTCCATGAATAGATATTTGAGCCCTCGATTCGCCATACATTTACCATGTAAAAGATATTTTTGTAGCCAACTAGCCTCCAATTTACCACAGAAAAATATTTTCATGTCCAACTTCCCATGGAAAAAAAAATTTCATGGCCTACATGCCACTAATTTGCCATGAAAATATAATTTTGTGGCCAAATCAACACTAATTTGTCATGGAAGGATATTTTTGTTGTTGCTTCACCACGAATTTGCCACATAAAGATATTTTTATAGCAACAGCTATGAATTTGTCTATAATTTTTCCATAAATAGATATTTTGTGGTTAACTCATCACTAATTTACCCATTTAGCTATAGCACAAAAAAATTATGACCATATTATGAATCAATCACACCAAATTTTATTTAAATTTATAGTCCATTAACAACATTTTCATCCTTGTATTTTGGTTATTTTGAAAAAAATAGTAAAATTAACAAATTATTAATTTGAGTCCTATATGTGTATGTGTGCCTATATTTATTAATTTATTTACATGATTAATCATTTGCTTTTTTTATTTCAAGCTAGGGCTAAGCTCTAAAGAACATATATAATGGTGCCTTATGACTAATTTTTCATTAAAAAAATAAATAAAAATATTGTACAGTTAAGTAAAATTGTTATGCTACCTATGGATCAAATGTATGATCATATAATTACCTAAAAATTTCATATTCATATAAATTAACAAATGCATATATATATATATATATATATATAGTATGAATTATATAACATGATAATTTATATGTCTTGATTTGATAACAAAATACCATATAATTAATTTGTTCATATAATCATTCATTTGTCATTTATATTGCCTAAGCACTAAATAACATAATTGTGTCTTTGAACCAATACTTTCATTTGAAATAAATAAATAAATAAATAAAATTACATAGTTACAAAAGAGTGTTATTTTAATTAACTATGGATTAAATGCATGATCATAAACAACTATAGACATATGTATCTCACAAACTTAATTTTTGTCTAGTTCTATACTAATGGTTTCTTTTGCACATTTTTAGTCCAAGTAATGCTTGAAACCTCTTTATTTTTATAGTATTTTATACAAAAAAATGAATGATCATAAGATTTTTTGCTATATGTTTTCTATTAAAAAGAATGTGATGTTCTCAATTTGAGTAGAATTACTCTAAACAACATTTATAGTGTTTAATCATACCACCGGGTTGCAAAGCTTGCCAATTTTAAAATTTACACAAATATGCTAGTCTATCCTTCCCATATGTGCAATAAAAAAAACAATCAATAAAATTCTTAACTTTTTATTTCATCATTCCCTTATTTTTTTTTTGTTTTCTATATTTTTGTTGAGTAGTAAACTATAGAGTTTGTGGGTGAGCTTTTTTCTCCTTCTCCATCTAAGTAAAACCTAATTATTCTATCTAACATGGGGATAATGCCTATAAAGCTTCACAAGTTTCCTCTCACAGCCTTGAAATGGGGCTCCAAGAACCAAGTGAATAATCATCAATGTTGTCATTGCCTCGTTGATTCCTCTCCTCCTCCTGCATGGTTGTATTGGATTGCTCCAATCACCTTAACTATCAACGTTCACCATCATTTGATAGAGATTATGACACTGGAGGGCCGTCGGATATAGGATAACTCATACTCATTTCTATATAGTAAATTGTTACTCTATGTGTTTATCAATTCTAAATATCCTTTTACTATTATATTTCAGTTATATTGAATGAAAAGAATTAAATAATTATGAATCTGAATCCCAAATGTGTATAGATTAATTAACAAATAAAATTGAGATTGATATATGCATACTACAGCTATGACAGTAATGACCTAGACATTATAATATATATAAATGTGTTCTTTTTAACTAATAATTAACTAAAATAAATAAATAAAAGGTATACACCTACAATAAGCTTTGTTTATTTATGTAACAAAAATTTGAGCAAATGAAAGTTCAATATTTAATATTATAATTTCAAATTATTTAGGCTTAATATATAATTAAGCCTGATACCTATGAATCTACACTCTTCAATTTAAAAACGGTGATCAACATGATCTAATGAGACCCAAATCAATCTTAAACTAATTGGTATATTATTATTTTGAATATATATGTTAAATTCACGGATTTAGAATGGGATCTCGCGAGTAACCTTTTTTATGAAGAGATTATGGCTCGAGTTGGAAGCTCGATAGTAATCTTTTTTTCCCTCTTTTAACTTTTCAGCCTGTTTTCCCCCTCTGTTTTCATCTATGTTTTTAACACATTTTTTCCCGTCGTTACTACTTCTGCCCGTGTGTTTTTTCGACTGTGTTTTTTCCTGAGTCCTTATAACTTCTGCTTGTGTCTCATCGAGTCTTCGACCCTTCGATACCAAACATTGCCTAATGCTGCTCGACCCTTCGATGCCAGATGCCGCCCAATGCTGCTTCCCTACTGCGACGCTCGTGCTTGCCTCACCAGTCACCAGCGTCGTCTGCAAGTAGCGTTTTCTTCTGCTTGATTTTGACGTGAGATAATGAGAGAGAGCTGAATCAACAATAAATTGTTCACTCCGCCGTCGTCTACTACTGCACCGCTAGGCGCTTACTTCAGCATCATCTGTCGACCGCTTCGTGCACCGCCGCCGACGCTTGGCCAACACCCAGCCGAACCCTTGCCTTCATTTGTAGTGAGCTTTTTTGCTTTTTTAAATTAATTTAAATCTAATCTAAGTTTTGTTTTGTTGGTTGAATTTGTTGTGTTTTTATTTCTGATTTCATTATGAATTTGTGATATTGTATATTTCTTGTTGTTTTTATGTTAATTGTAAAATAATCTTGAATTTGGGTGACGGGAATTAGTTGATTATTTTGTATTTTGAATGAGGTTATGTTAATTTAGAATGAGTGTAATTTTCGATTGTTTGTGGTGCTCGAATTAGTTTGGTTATATGACCTAGCTAATTATTGTGTAATTTTGATTTAGTTGAGTATTTGTTCATTATATTGTTTAGGCGTGTGTTTTTATTAATTATTGATTTCATAAAGATTAATCAACAAGCATTGCTTTCAAACCTTAAGGTTATGTTTTGCTACTAGAGTAGGAGCCATAAAGATTGTTGTTAAATCTTATTGTGTCAACTTTATTGATTTTTTTTAAGCATTATGAAGAAATTATTCTGGCTTAGTAATGTCATAAGGTGCTTGATTAGTGTGTGTTAAAAATGTTTTTGGTGACAGATAGATTCTAAAATAGTAAACTTTTCCATCTA